>NJRQ01000099.1:274259-285981 GCA_003063805.1 Aphaenogaster ashmeadi
CTTGACTCACCTTGTTTTCTTCCACCATGGTCCTGACCTTGGCGACGCCACCCAAAGTCAAACTGATATCATCAGTTGATAAATCCTTTTATAGATCTTTTTAAACCCTACAACTTTTGTATGAAACATTTTATTCTAAAATGTCTTTTTTTTCGAGATATTTCACCGGTCCGGTACTTTTTCCTCACTCTGTATATACATATATATATAAATGATGACGCTAATAAAAACCGTTCTGCATGCTATTAATTCCAAAATTTCGCGATGAGAACAGTTTCGACGCTCACGAGGGGGTAAACTTTAATGCTTGCCTTAAATGAAGTATTACGGACGTGCTGTGTTCATTTTACGCGCGAGAATCAACGGCCCGACGAAAGAATAATTTAATATTCGACGAAAATCCGCTCGCGCGGGGAATTATTCCGCACTTTCGTAACGACCTTTGTAATTAGCCACCGCCGCAAATTGCTTGAGCCGCGTCTCTCCCTTGCGCCCCGTCGTAAAGCCACCCTTTACGGCATAGTGTAACTACCACCCGCGAATCTCACATAACATCCTCGCCGAGCAGAATGTTGTACAAATCCTGGCAAGCATGATAGCCCACGCCGGCGTTGTTGCCTTCGCAGTTGTTCGAGATTAAAAATACCAAGCCCACGTTCTTACCTCTCTAAAGAATGGTTACTACCAGGTGGTACGAGCGAGGACAAAATGAAAAATCGATTAGCTGCATAGTTTTAATCTAATAGCCCAACAAATATCCATTTTTCTCTCGGTATCTTATTTTATTAAAACTGTGTCCGAGATTCTTATTCAAAATTCAAGAGAGTCTTTAAAAAGATTTTTTTATCCTTAACATTTCCATCTTCTCTATTATAATTTATATAACGTCTTCAATAAGAAAATTTGGTTATCTATTTATTTCCAAAATTTTTAATTGATCGAACTCCTTTACTCTTTATGTTTATTAATATAATAACGTAACAAAAACACAATTTACATTCTTTTTAAAGAAACCCGCGATTGAGAGTCTATCATTTCCTTGCGTTCTTAACTGTGCACTCCGTGCATTTCGACTATCCTGAAAGCACCCACAGAATAAGATGCCGATTTAAAAACCACGACGCATCATAAATAAGATCCATACTCGTACAATAATAAACGACATGAACAAAGATCTGCGACTCGCATTATTTATCTGATATTACGTACAAAGCGCAGTACATATGTAGGCGCATATAAATGCGGACGTTATCCGGCTGTCAGTTTCACCTGCTCTCTTAGACTGCTAAGGAGAGTTGCAGCTGATAAAACGAAAGAAACTGCCGCACGCGAAACAAACAAGCTGGTACATCAGCTCTCGTTCTTCCATTTCCTTACGTTCCCGTTACATTTTCTGTAAAACGTGCAAGAATCTCGAAAGCTGCGATGCCCTACACCCTGGTCCGGCTCCCAACGACGCATACCTACTAGTCGCATTGAATACTATTGACCGTCGTTTGTTTCGGAATAAAGAATTGCTCGACCGAAAGTAGAAATATAAATAAGACGATTAAATTAACGGTCCGTCGTTGTTTTCTCAAAAAATTCGAAAACATTTTTTTTTGCATAAATCAATAGTATAAAGCTTGAAGAATATGTTCCATATCCAATATCATTCCATTCCAATATGAAAAACTATTTTTTCGCGAAGAGGTAATCTTTAAATGCGTTTTTCTCGAAACTACATTTTCCAATTTGGCGTGCAGGATAACTAAAGAATCATTAACTAAATGACATTTGCAAAGTACGGTTCGATTTCTTATAATTTTCTTCAGGGGTTATACCAACCGTTACAATTTTATTGTTTATTTATAACATTTTTATCAATAAATCAGAAAATTGATTTTTTGGTCAAAAAGATTTCACTTTTCTTACGATTGCTGTAACTGCTTCAATTTTTCATATTTTTATTTGCAAGTTGGTATAATCCCCGCGTAATTGAATAAGCTTTGAAGGAAATTTGTGATTTATGCCTTCAGATGACTCAGCTCGTTGCTACATTGCACGCCGCGCTATCGACATTGTGTGACAAAGTTGTACATCAACACGACAAAAATTTAAAAAAAATAAAAGATGACATTTTTTTATTCCTTAAGGATGCCTTTTTTTATCCCAATTAAACAATTATTCCAATATCATTCAGTTTTCTCAAAAAAAATTTCTAAAAAATCACATTTTTTCGCCCGGTTAAACTGGAATCTCCCCTTAATTGAATAAATGGATAAATTCTTTAGACAATTTTTTTATGTCGTACTTATACTGTATTTCATACTAAAATTTATGTAAAATAACAATTTATAAAAGCAATTAGTTTTTATATTCTACGTGTTTCATATTTTAAATAGATAGAAAGTTTCAACTCTTGCAATTGTCACATAATACATACCGAAATGAATTATGCTAATGTAGCAAAAAAACGTCCCTTTATTAAAAACGGTACGGTTAATTCCAAGTGTCATATTAAAAATCGGAATATATTATACTAAAAACGTAACAGTATTATTAATCGCTCTCAGGTCTCAGGTCCATTTAGAGTTCAACAGTTTTATCAGGGAGAAATTAACGACGGGATTGCAAAAAGAAATTTACTTATTCGCGAGTGAAAAAGAGATTAGAGGTGCGTCCAGAAAACCGGTCGTACACGCTTCCGCACATTTCTTTTTTCTTTTCCTTTTTTCATAACCGACATTCTGCCTCTTCCGGGGAGAAGAGGAGGATATATAAAATTATTTTTTAGTTGTTGCTACATTAAAAATAATATCATTGGCAATCGATACGTTGCAATTTTAATTCCTGCACTAAAAAGATTCTTTCTCTCAATCTGAATTTTTATTTCATATTTACACGGAAAAAAATAATGTTCTATCAACAGCATTAAATCTATTTGAAAATAATTTTATTGATTCAATAACAGTTCATTTATTAATTTTATTAATTCAGAACCAAACATGTATGGTCTTGTTTGATTAAAATTTTATTATTTACGTATAATCATTGAATTAACGAGATTAACTATTTTCAATTAGACTTAGTGCTATTGATACAACATTATTTTGCTTCTGTATACTTATAGAGCAAAGTAAATGATTCAAAATATACGTTGTTAATAAAATTAACAAAAAGAATATAGATTTTGTACAAATTTGTTAATTATTATTATCTGATGCTAATTAAAGTAGTGTTTTCATAAGCGACAACAATGTTAAATTAATCAATTATTCAAATAGCAATCGCCGAAAATGAGAGTGTCTGTAAAATAGCGTATTAGTAAGCATATCCGGAATTAATGAGAACGACGCTACTGTTCCTCCCGCTAATTAGCGCAAATTATTAATTCAGTTTCAAAATTCGATAAAATGACATCAGTTGCGATAAAACACCGACGGCTTGTTACTCTAGGGATATATAACCTGCATAATCGCGTGACAACACATTTTCCTCATAATCACGGCAATTAATCGCAGACCGTAGAATGTTGTGACCATGTGACCAAAAAATCCCTAATGACATTTCAAGCTACTTGTTAAATCCCAACGAAATAAAAGGCTGGTACTAAAAAATATCATGTCTGATATCGAGTTTCGTAATCGTTTAATATTTTTAGATTTTATAAATGTGACGTATACAAAAAAAGCTGTAAAACAAATTAATTTCCTATTAATATCAAATAAACTGTTTTTTGAGGTATGGGACTACGAGCAAAACAGTAAATTGCCATAATTTTTATGTAAAGTGTCTTATTTTTTAATAATAAAAAAATTTGTTTTTACAATATGTTGTTACTTTGAAATCAAAAATTTTAATTAATTATTTATGCCAACTGTCAAAAATAATTTAAAAATTGTTGCGGGTATTATTTTCAATGTCTATTTTAACAAGGTGCGCTTAGAGATTAGGTAAAATTAAATTAATAATATAATTAATTAAGGTTTATGAAACTCATTACAGAGGATAATATTAGATGAGATATTGTAATTTATTAATATTCCATTATCATACAATTCTCTAATCATGAAATCAGAGCTTGCAATATCTAGTCTATACAATTTAATATTGCTTATAGTAACTGCAATTAAGCTTATAGTAAAGCTCGTTGTAATTTATTAATATTTCGCTACGTTGTTTAATATTATAAAATACATTTTTTGTATATCTTATACCAGTGATTGTTAATTAAAAATAAACGTAAAGAGAAGCAGGAGAATTAAAAAATTAATTAACAAACTTGTTAATTATCTAATGTAGTTTTATCAAAAATAAACGAGAAATATTCTTCTATTATTTTGTGACCTGTAAAGACTTGTTAAAGAGAAACACAATAAACGTAAGTATAAATAAATCCACGAAATTGTGCAACGAAAAAAGTATAACTGCGGAAAAAATGTGTGACAAATAAAATTTTTTAAAATTCAATTGTCGAAATTTTTTTAGCTTTTAATGTTGAATAAATTTTTAATACTATTTTAAACTTCTGTTTAAAAAAACCTATACTTTAAATCCTTTAAAGAATATATTTACATTATTTTTACATTTTTAAATTATCTTTGATACATCGGAATTAATCACGATTATTTAATGAAAGAAATTATTTAATAATAGAAAGCAGTTTAATTTTATGTAATATCGTTTTAACGTGCAGTAACTTTTTCCGCATGCAATTCTTTTATCGAGAAAGGTACTGCGTCCTTCCTTAATTGAACTATGTTTTTGCACGATACAAATTGTAGAATAGCCATTGCTGAACACGATCTGATTTGCCTTCTCCAAGAAGTGCCGTGAGCGGGTAAATCGAGCGGAAGCGTTAAAGCTCCGCGAAAGCTCTGATAATTTACGCGAAGCGGCACTTAATGAATAAAAGAAAGAAACGTTCGAAGAAAAGAAGCGCGCGCAGTGGGGCTGGCCTTTTACTTAACTCGAGAAAATGTCTGAAAGCTTCATAATAACGAGTGACATGCGGATAAATTAGTATGAAAAGAAAATGTGTTGTTTCCGTGAGACAAAAATTTTTGATAATTATCTCCAGAATTAGAAGCACATTCTATATGAAATATTTAAATAATCTTATTGATATTCTGTTTATCTTTAAACTTAAACAAAAATTATACATTTTACGTACATAAAAAATTTATGAAAGAGATCACAGAAATTGTTCGAATGCCGATTATACATAATAACGTACATAAAAAATTACAGTTATTTATTAAAGTGACCACAAAAATTGTTTAAATGCCGATTATATTAATTTAAAATATTTCTAATCCCACATTTTACACATATGAATTTCCGCCATTTGTAATAAAATTTGCGTTGTACTATATTGCATAACATAGTCCAATTAAAAATAAAACCATATGATAAAAGGGTTCGTTAAACCGCAAATAGAGTTCTCCATTCTCCATTGTCCCTAAATATACCAGCCTAAAATGTAGCCGCAGGTGTCAAGAAAATTTCTCGCGATTTAGCGCCAGTACCGACCTAATTTTGGCGAATTCTGACAATTTGCAATTTGCCGCGTCACGCGAGTCCCGGAGAACTTTCGCGGTACGAAGTCGACCTCGCGCTTCTATAAACGAGCAGCCCCGAGCTTTTTACTCAAAGACGTCGCGTCGACTTTCCAGCAACATCAGTCAATGCCGCTCATCACTGTCGACTGTCGTTGTATGGCAGTTTTCATCGTCGTGAAATATTGCCACGATGCGCAAACATATTGGCGGTCACGCGCACTCTTAACTCGCTGTGACAGGCACTATTCATAGATGTAAGAGTTGCTGAAAGCAAACTCGTGAACTGAGATTCACGAGATGAAAACTAGACGAGAAATCATAAGACAGGAATATCTAATTGTTAGAATTATTTAGGAACTAAGAATGTCTTAAGATCTATAGAGAATACGTAGGTCTGAAGGTACAAGAAAGAACAAGATGGAAGAGCTAAGTGCCAAACATCCTAGAATCCGAATGGCTGCAAGTTTTAAGAATCTAACGCGCAAGGATTTAAAGTTAAGAATCTAGCTACTCCAGCTGGCTACTCCAGCTAGCTACTCCAGCTGGCATCCAACAGTCCGAAAGGATCTCGATTTTTTGGGCCGCTGGATCAACGAAACTTTTCTACGTTTTGCAGACCCGACTACCTACATCCTCAAATTTATAACACTCCTTTACCGCATACCCCATATAACGGGCCGAAAAAAAAGAGGAATGAGGAAGACTACATCTCATCTTTCCGCTGCGCTTAGCATTTTTATCGCTCCTTTTCACCGTGGAGGAATTTGCCGTATCCGGAAACGAGTTCGCCGCTCCCAAGTTGGCTATCGCGCAACAACCCTCTTCTGTTATATTCAAAAGATTCAGATTCTCCTCATTCCCTGGGCATCAATATGTTCATGGGAATTCGTGCTCGGCTCTGCTGTAGCCTTTGCACGTCATAAACAATTTTTCGTGTAGCGTTTGTGACTACAGAATGTAAATCGCGAAAGTTGCCGCATCCTAGAATCTGAAGATTTAATAATGCAGAGCATGTCAAAATGAAAAGATTCCACGTCTCTCACTAATATAGAAATTATATTGTCTTATTAGTCTTTTTTAATGCATAAGAATTCGTTGAGAAGATAAACGAAGATCTCTGTTATTTTAACTTCGTGTCGTTACTGAATTTCTGTTTATACTCCTACTCAGTGGCGTACCAAGCATCCCTGCAACCCCCGCAACGCGGGGGGGGCATGGTAGACAGGGGCCCTAAAGACTTCAGGGTCTTTTTTTCAGTTGTTAAGGCTCCTGGGCCCGCCACGGCTATCGTGACGTCAAAGGCGAGAAATGACGCTAAGAATCTTAGATATTAAATAATAAAAATATTTAATCTAAATTAGAGTAAGAAGAAAGAAAGATGGAGCAAAGAGAGAATCATTATTCTCTTCTTGTAATTATTGCTTATATCTCTTCCGATGAAGTGCGCGCGCGCGTTGATTATTATCCGACTTGGCAGTCCTGAGTATCGAACAGGATATCACAAAAACGATAAACGTCAAGAACATAGTAACTGAGTTCGCGAAAAAGAATTCACGTAGGAAGAAATTAATAAACATGTAATCAAATTTGGATATAATAAAATGATTCATTTTTTCTGCATATTTATTCATCTTTTCCATGTAAATGATCCCTATTATTTCAGCGAATTTTCTAGTAACTCTATTTTTATCGAGAAATTTTAGGGGGTCCTTTGCGTGGGTTTGCGGGAGGGGCCCATTCATAAGTTGGTACGCCGCTGCTCCTACTTACCCGATTTATTTTCAAGGCGCGCTTTCGTAATTCAGGATTTTTGTACGGCTCTTTTTAAAAAATCGGATTTTTAGACACACGTTTTCCTTCTCTCACTCGAAATACTGAACCGCGTAATCGCGAAGTTACGAGCACAGGGAAGCTTTTTTTCTCACGCGATGTGCATCCGCGAGTCGTTCGCGACTCGCCGAAAGCTGCAACTTTCCGCCCGATCGGACGAAATGGCTCGGATAATTTACGCGCGGACGTCGATATGCGACTTTCTCTTTCGAACTCGTCGATGAAACGCTGATTTACGCCCCCGGGCAGATTCACGCTGACTGCGCGTTTCCGCCGCTGCGAGAAACTTACCTTGTGCCGCGCATCCACGGTGAGTAAAGCGGCTCGGTATAGTGCAGGCGCACCGACTCGGAAGCTTGCGTCAGCTTCGTCCTACGAGTTAGTTTCCGGTTCCGCTTGCCGACGCGCGAGATATTACGTCGGCGAAATGTCGAAAATATCGAATGCCCTCCGCCGTCGCTGTTCCTCTCGACGAAAAACCCTCATCGCCGCCCGATCGTGGATAGTGGCAATTTCAATCCTTAATATTTATGCCGTGCTGCTACGGCTAGCTAGGCTATCTTTTCCCGATATTGCCCTTTTTCGAAGTATGTAATCATTGCATGCAACACTCGGTAAATTACAAACTCTACTCATATTTATATATATACAAGGTGTTTCAGAATTGCACGGCACTATTTTAGGGAAATATTTTCTAGGTTAAAATGAACAAAAAAGTTTATATAAACATATGTCCCAAACTTGTTTATTAGTAAGATATTAAAGAGTGAAGATTATGTTTAATAGTAAAACATTTAAAGTATGTTTTTGAAGTGCAGCTTCCATTATGCGATTTCTTAATTCTTCTTGCATGCCAATAGATCTCAATATGAATTAAAGACTTCTACAAATCTTCGAAGATATTCCAATACGAGATAGACAGGGAATGTGGTTTATGCACGATGGTGCACCAGCCTACTTTTCTCGCATTATTAATAACTATTTAAATACTACATACACTGGATTGGTCAAAATGGACCCATTAAATGGCCATCACGATCGCTCGATCTAACGCCGTTAGACTATTTTCTATGGGATTGGATAAAGTCTTTAGTTTATTGTAGACCTATTGGCACGCAACAAAAATTAAGAAATCGCATAATGGAAGCTGCAACTGTCAGGAATAATCCTGATGCTGTAAGGCGTACCACAGAAACATGAATTCATCGTGCTGAATGCTGCATTCAACAAAACAGCGGCCATTTCGAAAACATACTTTAAATGTTTTACTGTTAAACATAATCTTTACTCTTTAATATCTTACTAATAAACAAGTTTGGGACATATGTTTATATAAACTTTTTTGTTCATTTTGACCTAGAAAATATTTCCCTAAAGTGCCGTGCAATTCTGAAACACCTTGTATATATACTACATTAAAAAAAACAATCTGGAATCTTACGTGGAAGATGTAGTCCTCTATTAATGTACTGAAACAGGATTTTGTAACGAGTCTTTATCAGTGATTTATAAATTTAAGACGACGTGGATCCAAAGCTCTGCAGAGCTGAAACCCGATAATAAACCGTGAAAGCGAGAATGAAATCATACAATGAGTAAAAAGAACGTTTGCACTCCATTTGTTTCGGGATAATTTTGTATAAAGAGAAAACATGCTGGCACATGTGTTATATATAAAGAATGAAAATAATGTATTCTAAAATAGAAAATATTCGCAATATTTTTCTTTAACGTATAAAATTATTTCAAACAAGATGGTAGGAGATGTGCAAATACTTTTTGTGTACTGCGCGTGTATAAGGGAACTAGAGACTTATAACATAAATGAATTCTAACATCATAAATGTACCAAACTGGGGATCTCTTTCGAAATTTCATTTTATTCTTCCGATAAACGGGCTCCTGATAAATGCACTTCCACAGCAGTCAGAAATAAGAACAAAATTGCTTGTGCGGGTTATCGATCTGATGCTCGGGGATGCCTGGGTATTCGATAAAATTTAACGTCCCAGTTTCTCTCAAGGAATTCAATTAACATAACAAATCGAGGCGCACCAAGCGCAATTGCGTGAAATTTCAAATAATTGCGTGCTCTCCATTCCGATCAATTATTTACGACGGTGTAAACATTTGCATATGTAAACATCGAGAACGGGCATTGTAAAGAAAACATGGCTTGTATAATATTTGAACATTGAGTGATTGAATTATGTTATGTAATACGGAAACAGAAACATTGCATCGTGAAAGGCACTATCTTCATTTGTTAATGAAGCACGAATTGTGTTCTCTCGCTATTAATATAAAACCCAACAAAACGCAACTTGTTATTGATTTTACTGTAATAAGTAGAAATCAACAAGTATAGATTCTATATCTGATTAAAATATCAATTTTATTGAGGAAAATTACTTTAATTAATTTAAGTTTTGCATAATAAGAAACGAAATTTTTTGTTCCTTTATCAAGATTTGAATTATTTTATGACGAAACGGTATGATGATATATTGAATAATTACATGACGTCTCGCAGATGCATTACGCTGTATTAAAATTAATTGATTTATTATTATTAATAAATCGTCGAAAATTCTTCAATAGTTTTTAATAAATAGCGAGATCATAATTTAATTTTGCTCATGGATCAATTTTTCAATGTGAAATTTCAAGAATATTCAACGTCCCACTGTTAGCATGAGAATTCCGTTAGATTTCTAAGTAATTAGGATCGAACTCATGGCTACTTTACAGTGTAATTACTGACTATCAATCAACTAATGATAGCGCCCTGGGTATAGTTAATGTGTTCATAAATCAACCTTCTACACCTGCTTTAGCGAAACCATTGCAAATTACATACATTGAATCACGTATGTCACAAGCCTATTGCATTGTTTAATACGTTACTAGGATTCGGGATAATTACAATATTTTTTACTGCGAGTTGACGATATTTATGCATCTAAAATATTTTTCTTCTATCATCTGCAATCCAATTTATTTAGGGAAATTTATTTTAATTTTTACACAATACAACTTTAAATAGTATCTTGATAATAAAACCTTAAAAAAATTACTTCTGCTAAAGCAAAATTTGTTCTACATACATTAAAAATTAATTGAAAAGCAAGATTTATCTATTTACGTTAAGAAACATTTAATTTGCTATAATATAGTTTTTGATATAAAGTAACCTCTATCAACGCCTCGACATCAGAGTAATATTTTTTTATCCTGCATTAGCTTCCTATATAATGTTATTTATTAATTCTATTTATTATCCCATTTATTAAAGAATGATGTTCGATACTCTTATAGAGTATCCAAGATACTTGGCGGATAAATTATTCCGCGGACTTGAAGCAATTTGTAAAATAAAACTCGCTAGCTTCTCTCATGCTCTCTCACAACTTCCTGCGTTAAACTCGCAGTACTCTTCGTCTCCCCCGGGTACTCTTGCACCCTGGAATCCAGAGAACTACAAAAAGGATTAAATTCAGCGAACGAATCTTCCGCTCCGACTGGTCGATTTCAATCGGCCTTCTCCCGTAGAAATCTTGGAAAGACGGACGGAAGGAAATTGCTCGTTCACGACAATGCGATCGCCGATCTTTGATGAAAGCGCGTGGCGGCATTATCGGCGACCGAATAGCGCTGCCATTCCGTCCTGCCGACTTTCCGACGGGTGCGTTCAAAGGAATCCGTGTCGACGGGCCTTTCGGCTTTGCCCGAAGTCGTCAGCCCGCAACGGACGAATCGGCCCAATTCCGCGACGAACGGGTATTATTCCACTTGGTCGGGGCCCGCCACGACCAAATCGATTTTCGCTCACGCTCTTTGATACCACGCCGGAAATTGATGGCTGTATCGCTCTGAGCAGCCGATTTCGCCAATTGACAAAGGGATTCACAAAATAATATATTATTTGATACCTTCTATATATCCTTGTTAAAAAAACCTTTATTTGATTGTTTTTTAACTCTTTCGGTGATAGATTATCTAAATTAGAACCCAGCGTGTGTCATATAATGACAGATTCTTTTTGTTGATTTTGACAGTGGTGATAGTGGCGTAAGAGTTGCGCGTCTATTTTCTGTGCCAAAGATCCAGGTTCAAACTTCAAACCCACCCAGAACATATCAAATTTTTAATTGATCACCACCACTCGGAAGGCAATGGCAAACCACTAACAATGCACGGAAAAAACAATAAGGTTGTCACAACCACAATAATAGTAACATTTGGTACAGCCACGTCCTGTAGTTGTCACATTCACATTGTTTTGTGTAGTGCATCTATATATGTTTGTCTCAACATTCACTATGTTTGCTGTACCAAATGCATATAGT
>NJRQ01000099.1:286081-298832 GCA_003063805.1 Aphaenogaster ashmeadi
AGATGCACTACACAAAACAATGTGAATGTGACAACTACAGAACGTGGCTGTACCAAATGTTACTATTATTGTGGTTGTGGCAACCTTATTGTTTTTTCCGTGTGAGAGTACCTTTGTCAAGACAGTCACCGTAGAGCATGCATGAACATGCATCAACATGATGAACCAGAGAAGAATGTTTCTTGGGTCTACGTTCGATATGAACGTAGACCCTTTGACAGTTGCTTTTGTTCTTTTTGTTGATTTTGACACTTAGAACTCTTCACGTTGTTAAATTTGGTTACAATGTTAGAATTTTGGAATTTAAAACAAGAGGGATGAAATTCTAAACAGTACGGAGACACACATAAAGATTACTTACCATATTTACGCTTGGTAGCGAAAGGATTAACTACAAAAATCGATAACTGCACCGATATATCTACGCTTTGACGTAAGAAAATCTCAACGCAGTGCACTTCATTTGAAAGTCCAGCGAAGTTCGCAGTAGCGCCATTTTGTCATTTCCCGGACACAGTTTGAAAAGCATTCCTAAGCCCTTTGAAGCAAAAAGACTATGCACTCGGTTCGCCGCTAACTCGAATTCACCGACTGCACATTCTTCTTGACCTAGGGGATGATTCCCTTCCCTTTCCATCCTTACAGCTCTCATCGATTTATTCGCCACATAATTCCGCTTAATCCTTCGATTCCCTGGTAACAAATAAATATTACGGCGCGATTAAACGCACCGTAACTGACCAACATGCGTTCATTCTCCTGATCGAGATTACGTTTTGTCAAAATGTAACAATATACATTAATTTATTAGGCATTGAAGAGGCGCTTAAACTCTCTTGATATTACGCGCGCTATCATAAATTGTGCGTTTGTTATATATTGATAAATTTTATTACTTCAGTATTACAGCTGTAAATCACTTAAAATTAATCATAATCCCCCGATATTTGTTTATGAAACAAATATCGGGGGATTATGACTATTCAAATATGGTTAAGTAAATAATGAAATCCAGGAAAATATAATATTTACAGGATATTTATTCTGTAAGTGGACAAAAAGTATTACAGTTTAAACATTTTATTTAGAGCTGTACCGTTACATTCACTGTTATATCTCTTTAACGAACTCCTTAATTACCGACAATCAAGTACCTAGCATTATCATCAATCATGCTCGCCATTCGTCACACATGTTGTTTCTCGACGCATATTATTGATTATGTGTCTTATGATTTACGATTTATCTTAACCCTTTACCGCATCATTGCGGTATGTACTTCACAATATTAATTTTTTTCGTTTCTATAAAAATAACAACAATGATTTTTCATCAAACCGTGCGATGCGCTATATCAAACATATCACTTTTTACAAAAATCAAATAGATATCATTTATATAAAATATTTGTAATATTACATTTTTTGAAAAACGCATCTTTTTTACTCGATGAAAATTCTTTGCATTTTTATTGCTATAAATCTTTATTTACTTTATTACGTAACTTGGCCGAAAATTCTTGTTCTACATAATAAACGTATCATATTGTTATGAAGATAATATTGATAATGTGGTTTTTGTCGCGCGATATGTGTCTTTACAAATTTCTCGCAAGAAAAGAGAATTATGTTTCTAGATACTTAAACGCACCACGTTGCTCATGCAAAATATATTCTTTATTTGTAGGAGGAATTATGCGGTAAAGAGTTAACTTTATAATTCTGACTCGATTTCATCCGATATCGCGTGAGTTACGCTGTTGTTAAATCTAAGATAAAAATAACTGTTATCGTTATTGTTAATCGCTAACAAAGGGAAGTTCCATCGTTACATCACGACAAGAAACATCGACACACCGTCTCCTCTCGAAGCTTAGTTTAATTTTTACATTATTCCTCTTAACAATTAACTAAAGTTAGAAGTATATCTATCGTCTAGTAATTGTCAGTTTCGATATGTTACCCACCATATGTTTATTTACAATTTTTATAATATTAAAAAATTATCGTTTTAGGCAAAAAATATTAGAAACATATTGACAAGATTCCACGATTAGATTTATAAAATGAAACAAGTTCAAATTAACTTACTATCTGCTTAAATGAGTTTCCTGATCACTCATTTAATTAATTTGATGCAGATCAGTTCACATTACTTCATAATGTAATAAATATTTCAAGTCAAAAATATTATTCGCGGGCAACCACATTAAACTGACGAAATCTGTTACATCTTAAACTTTGCTTTGTGCAAGTATATAATGATACAAAAAATGTGAAAATTATTACGAAGAAATATAGAATGTAGAGTTAGCCTTTATTCTTCTTTTGGGTACGAACAGGTGACCGAACCGCACTCTGAATAGTGTAAAATACAAGCGATAATAATTATCAGAAATTATTCGCTTGTAGATATTCAAAAGATATAAAAGGATGGCAGCTCTCTGAATTATCCTGTGTATAACATAACTAAAAATTTTATTTTTACGAAGAGCAAGCAGAATAAAGAGTTGCTGATAAGCTAAATATATATTTAAAACTTTTGAAACCCAGTCCTGGAACTTTCTTTCTGGAACCGCGAACACGATTGCGCGTATCTACGTGTGCATGCATATTAATTATGAAATTTCATCTCTAAACATGTGAGATGTATAGACGTAAGATGTAATATGCGCATTTTAGTCTCGATGTTAAGACATGCAAAGCTCGCCTGTGAAAAATTAATCCTTTTCTATTTAAGCTTCTCTTTTTCATTAATTTTTATATTATTGGAAGAAGCGAGCACACAAACAAGTTAAATTAAGTGGTGCTTTGGGGCGTTAAAAATTATATGCGGTTGATAACTTTTGCAAATGTATTGATTACGTAAAACTTCGCGGTTTTGCTGAAATCATCAAAGATAGATAGACGCGAGTTTGACACCAGTAACTCGTGAAATTTCAAAAGATCCTGAACTTTCGAGGGATGTAAAATTCAGTGTCCTAGAATTCTCAAGGATCATATTACAACAAGAATCGTATTTTCGGATTTCTGGGATTTGGAATCGAAAGATTATGTGCAATTTGTAATTATTAGATCGCTGCGCAGCACAGAATCTATTGATCTATTTGAGAAATCCCTAGAATTCGGGAAATCTAGGCCCCGGAGATCCAAATAGCACACAAATTCCACAATCACTTCATCTACCGTATTTCCATATTATCCCGTTTACTCGCTGTCCGCCCTCTCTCGACGGAGGTCCTAGCGCGAAACGTCGCGAGCGTTCCTCCAGCTCTCATCACTAAACAAACGAGCTCATCAATAAAACAACACGATTCCCCGGATAAACGATCTGCCGCCGTTTAGCCGTCGTCACACCCACCAGGTCTGAGTTTAGTTTTACAGAGCGATTAAATTATTCATGCAACACGGTGGACCCAAACACGGAAGCCAAGGAGCCCTCCTACCCTTGGTGATGGTAGTAGATCTTGTCCTTGCAGTTGCACGTGGCGCCGCAGAACTTCCGGCGTTCGTGGCCCTCCTTCGTGTCCGTCTCGCAGACCCACGAGCCGAACGTTCTGCGCAGCTCAGCGCAATTCGACCACAGATCGGTGTGATAGCAGGCGTTCGTGCAGAGCGCGTCCCGCGTGCAGTGGTCCTTACACATGCTGCACGGCTTTCCGGCCACGTAGGGCAGGCCCAGACCGCCCTTGAAGTTCCCGCTGCGAGGCAAAGACCGGCTATTAGACAATATCGATTTTAGGGACAATCGGGCAATAGCCCAAAGAGACCAAAAACGTGAAAAATAGACCCAAACATTTCTCATCGCGATTTAAATATTGTTAGGTCGAAGCACATTCAGCATTCCAACTGCTTCGATCCAGCATAAAAGAAAGAAAAATTTAAATTTCATCGTGCAACAAGAATATAAATTTAATATTGACGACACTAATTTAGCATTCATTTCGATACTTGTAACGCGAGAAAATTTTATTTTATTCTCTTTACATCAAAGTCCATGCTGCATTGGATTTTTACAAGATATTGTTTTTATCGCTCTCTGTTTCTAACTTATTCAGTTTATGCTAATATTTCATTCAATTTATAAATGTATACCGCTCGGATGCGAAATGTGTATATATTATCATAAGTGTATATTGTTTAAGTTATACGAGGGAGGAAGAGTAAAGGATCACATCAAAAGGTGTCGTTCAGGGTGTGTCTAAAGTCGGCGCTCCTATTAAGTCCGAACTCGAGTAATTGGAGAAGAGTTGAGTTGTCCTTAGGTAAGGGTGAGAAGATTTTAACACGCGCGCGTTTGCCTTGTAAAGATCAAAACAGTAATTATACACAGAGAGTTTGAACCAAGTTTGCTCTAACGCTAAATTTCTCGGATTAAATTTCTTATTTCGTAGCCACGAGTATTCCCTTGATAATTATGTTTCAAGATAAGCTCAAGATAGAACTCTGTATCGCTGCTATCAGTTATTTTATAATTTATTCCCAACTTAACTCTGAAGAATAGATAACTAGTAGATAACTAATCGCTTTAGGGAGATTTAATTTACTATAGAAATATCTTCGATCGTTAATGATTCGAAATTTATAGACATCTCGATATTATCCCTGTTCTTTTTCAAAATAGCTTCCATTATTTGCGATTTAAATAAATCCCCAATTTCTGAGATACTCTGCATAATAGTGTAAATACTTTAGGCAGTATCCTAATCCAAATCCATTAGCCACGCGCATTAACGAAAAGCCATGGAAGGACCGTCGAGCAATTTGCAAATGGGCCACCGAATTTACATTCAAAGTATTTTTCGGTACGAATCGCGCGTCTTAAACGATCGCGCGAGAATTTCCGTCTCTAACGGCCGGGCTAGCCCGGGCTGCTGTATATCCACGAAATTAATTACGAGATAGAGCCGGTGTGGAAGAACGGCAAGATAAAAGGAAGGATAAGGTGGCCCACCACCACGTGACACGGTTTATTTATTCAGGACTCGGGCCACTGATGGCGGCCATGCAACCGCGCCGGCTTCGCTTTTCGCGCAAAATAGGTCAGGCGTCAAATACACTGCTGGAGAATGTGCCCTGCTTAACAAGAAGTACAGATCGACATATAAAACTGCATATGAAATGATCTTAAAAGTCGCTTCGTGAAATCCCGTTTTATCTAAAATGCTTCAGAGTTCTTCACATGGAAATTGATTTCGAATTTCGGAATGAAATGAACGTCACATGCCAATTTTCAGTTCATTTGGAATTTATTGCCAAGATGTACCAAGTATACTTCTAAAATGTAAAATGTGAAACATATTATACTTGTTTCAAAAATGCGGATCTGAGTTTAGTTTCATTTGCCGAGTTTCTCTGCAGCATAAAAGCTAATATGACGACCATATATACGTTTGCCTGTTAGTATCTCGTCTTGTAACATGAATATATGAAGCTGCGGTGAACTCGTCGTCGATCGCATTAGAACGGATCTCGTGGAAAATTTATCGGGTCTGCGTATTGCGGGGGATCGATATGAGGAATATATAGGGTCGCGATTTGTAGGAATCCTTAGTTCAGAATTGGGTCGCCGGCATTTTTGTACGGATTGCAGGAGCGATAAATTGCAAGACCGAAGACCGAAGCGAATTCTAATTGCGTGAGTCGCTCGCGCGTGAAATGTCGCCAGGAAAATCATTTATTTATTGTCACTCACTTGGACAGCTTATTCGGGAATGCAAAGGTAGAAGCGTAACTCTCTTTCTTTCTTTCTCTCTCTGATATATAGTCTATTCTCTACTATAGTGAGCCAATGTTGCACAAAATATATTTATAAAAGCTATTCAACTTATAATCTTTAAATCAATATATAGGAATATAAAAATTTTATTAAATTAAAACAAATTATTATCGCTACATCTTCCTGAATAGCATTATTTTTTAGAAAATAAAGGTATGAGTAAAAATAAAATAAAGGAGGATTACAATACGTAAATAATTTCAGTCTCTATTAACAAGAAAAATAAAAGAGCGCGTAAAATTTTTTACTTTATTCTAATATATCATTTTTTACTCTTAAGAGAGTATAACGTTTATTTTTATTTTAAATTAATTTTACGTTTAAAATTATTGACGTTTTTACAAATTTATTGATATTTTTTGATTCAATATCATAAACAATTTTTCTTAATCATAATATGTATTGGTAATCCTTCTTTTCAACTAATCCATATCTCTCTCACTCATATTTCTCGTTAACTATTAAATCCAAAGAAACTAAGCAATCGTTCTTTATCAGAAAGCTTCAAGAAAATTCTTATTCATACATCGTACATCGTATGTTTTGCATTGAGCATCCTGCATATATATACATATATGCAATATATATATATATATATATATATTTTATCCAGTAGTCGCGTACAACGAAAACCATAAGTATACTGAGAAAGTGTGCCATACTGGTGACAAAGAGAGCCGTCTAAGTGCCACAATGGGCATGACAAAGACGAACGAGCTATAACTCGCGCTGATGCTGCATATATTCCGCACTGGTGTCACCATTTTCCTTGTTTTCCTTGCTTACCTCGTTCCTCCTGTTCTCCCCCGAGCGGGTTATGTCGCTTACATACAGTGTATAAATATAGGATTTACATATTTCAGCGCGTCTAGGGAAAGCTTACGTGCCAGTCTCATACGAGCTTGAATACAACATCGGATATTTTTGGTTCGTGAAAAAGGCTGAGCTATAATCAAGTCCGTAAACGGAGTGCCTGAGGAAAGATCCCATCCTCGGTAAATGTATGAAAAAAATATAGCTTCGAGTTATCGAATTCGCTAAAACATCGCACTGCAGAAAGTTGTAATACTCAAGGCGCTAAAGTCACTGCATCCTGGTTAATATCGTTTTCCATTCAGGAAACACTGACATCACATTTTCTCAAGCAACATTCTTCTTAGCTGCTTATGCAATATTTATGGTTGATTCTAGAAAGAAAGCTAAAGAAAAGAATTTTCCAATATCGAAGTAAAATAAGTATCTTTTGTTCCACAAAATATGCTTTATCACAATTTCATTATTATCATATTGATTCTTAATAATATATTCTTTTTTCATTCTCCTTCAACGTTTTGTCGACAGTCTGCAATTCTTCATTGATGTAAAAGTTAATTCTTCGAGAGAAAAATTTCGAATAGATTTATCTACGAGACAAAACGAAAGAATTCTTGTTTAAATTGACTATCGCTGCTAACGCAAAGAGTGAATTGTTTGCGAAATTTAATCAAGCTTCTTCTTCGTTAATCCTTCTCTCTTTTCCTCTTATTTACTCATCTTGTATTAATGGTTTAACAATCTGCTTTGACCTTCTCCCATTCAGCGTGCAAATGTCGATTTAACTAAGATCTGCTTTGACGATGCCGCGCACGCTACTTTCGCCAAGTTTACGGTTAACCGTTTCAATCCGCATTTCCCTCCAGCAAATTATTGCGTCAATTCCATGCTAATGAACTAAGTTCTACCTGTGGCCCA
Organism: Aphaenogaster ashmeadi; assembly: GCA_003063805.1. Classification (NCBI taxonomy): domain Eukaryota; kingdom Metazoa; phylum Arthropoda; class Insecta; order Hymenoptera; family Formicidae; genus Aphaenogaster; species Aphaenogaster ashmeadi. The sequence goes on from NJRQ01000099.1 coordinate 293,591, forward strand.
ATTGCAATTGCTGTTGCAGAAACAGCCGTGTATCATAACAGTCACGGCAAACGGCGTGCAACCCCCAGCGAAAATAATTACACCGCGTTACTACCCTATCGGTATAATCTGTATTTGTGTAACGCTGATACACGTGCGTTCTATTGCGCGAATCCGACAAAAAATGGTAACCTCACACGTTTTGACATTTAAACAATAAAATAACAACGCGCGAGAATCATAATCAAATATTTTAATTAAATTTAGGTACAAGCGATGTGTGCGTGATACGTGAGTAATAATATAATCTCTCTCAAAATAGAAAGAAGAAAAGCATATCCGGAAACGCGTTTTCTTTCTCAGTTGAAGAATGCATTTGATAGAAGCATCCGGAAGACGCTTTACGTGAGATGCAAGATAGCGAATCAATTCTCTTCTCAAGCTCAATCCGCTTAACTGTACGCGCTATTGAGATGGTTCCTCAATTGTTCAACATTATACCTACCTTGGAGCGTAGTTGCAAACGTACATGTAGAAATCCTTGCCGAGCGGACCTTTGCCGCCGGTGCAATGGCTCACCCCGCATCCGACCAGATGTGTCGTCGCCCACACCACCTGCGTGTAATGGCCGATCTCGTGGACCTCATTCGTCGTATTAGGACCGTACTTGAAGTCCTTGTACTCCATATACCACATTCTGATAGGGAAGTTCCTGCAACATTCCGACGAAGGATTCGAAGGGAGCGGTCTCAATTTGTGGTCGTGGCGAATTGTCCGCGTGCGACATAAAGCATCCGCGTCCGGTGATGTTTGTGCAGCTCCTAGTCTGTATGGCGAAATCTACTCTCTAGTCCACCGTGGACTGTTTGTCTATGTAATTTAATTCTAGCTTTGTTGACCGAAGAATTAATTACGATTAGTAATATCCTACTTTCAACAGCGCGAAGCTAAATTTTCCGACGGTTTGAAACGTGATCAGCTCTTTTGAAATTATCTCAACTGCATATCGGAATCGGAGTTTCGCAATTAAATCGTAACATTCGAGATCTTGTCGCATCCAACGGCAAGATTAATAATCATCACGGATGGTATCTTTCCGAGAAGTTAACTTTGATATGTAAATAATGAAGCCGGTGGCATGGTAATTAACAGTGCATCCATGGCAGATGGACCGCCGCATATTTTCACGGAATAAAGTCTAGCGCGCGTGTACGGAGTACATCTGTACAAATATACCGACTGCAGCGTGAACTCGCTAACTAGAAGTAAACAAGATTTAATAATATCTCACCAGAGTGTACGACCCGTACTGATGAATATGTTTTGTCCACTCTGTCCAAAGCCGTCCAGATATAGACCGGTTGCATTGTCGTGCACCAAACCGAGGCAGCGATCGGCCCATCTCTCTGCTGCTTTCGCTAAACCCGAATGCCATTTCTGAAACAAAGAAGGGTATCCGCAATTGTGAAAATATTTTTAAACATTGAAACATTAATAATTTTAAATCAATACTAATGATGTTAGGCTCGCCGATATAAAATCAAAAATAATTTGGAAAAAGCCAATGTGAGCCAACGCCGTTGTCGGGGCGAACAATAACTTTATTATTAAAAATTACAATATACAAAATTACAATAAAACTCGCAAACGTTTCGATTTGAGTCCTCTTCAGTGCGTACAATTAAAAGTAATAAATAAAATGTTAAATAGAATAAAAACTCACATCACCTCCACAAATACTGAAATACTGAAATAAATAATTTAATAAGAATTTTTTTGGGTAATAAAATGAACAAATGAATAAATTTTTTTGAAAGCAAATTTAAGGTATAATTAAATATAAGAATAAAAGTAGAAGTAATAGGAACCAATGGTAAAATATAAAGTGAATGATAAAACAGTCTCACAATCTCGTAAGTGGAGAGGGACGCTACTTACGTGAGATTATTAATATAAATAAATTAATATAAATATAAATTAATAATTTTCAAATTATAAACTATCGAAAATCTAGTTTCTTTTGCGAGCCTTCAATGAAACAAATAGATAACCAAATAGATAAATCTTACAATTTGAGTAATTAGTTGCAATTTAAAACTGAATGTTAACAAAGTAGTGGAAAAATATATTTTTTATCAGGAAAAAGATGACTGCAAGTTGATCTAGGAATTCGTAATTGAAAAGCTTGTGTATACCTTATATTTAGAAAAATCTTAAAGTTTAATTAAGTACGTCTAATACAACCACATTTACGAGTGCAAAAAGTTTTCTCGCCTGTGTGCATACGTAAACTCGCGGCAAAGTTTCTTGACTTTCTTGTGGCTCCTTAATTGCTCGTTATATGCAAATATCGTGCTTTCAAAGCTATAATGTTCGCCCCGTAGAGGCAAATCCCGTTCTCAGAAGTTTCTCGAAGGAAGATGCTGCGTTTCCTATATATATATTTTTGCTATTTTTCATATATTTCTTTATTTCCCCATATTTTCCGAGCTCGACACCAAATTATAACTGCGCGTTAATTTTCCGTAATGAACTGCGTTTGTAGTCGCAATAACATAACTTGTAAAAAAAAAGATCAAAAGTTACCCGCGATGCTCCGATATTGCATTCTACGCGCCTACGTTAAACTTAAGAAAGTCGGAACCTAAGTCCTAGGAGCAGGATTCCTTAATCAGAAGCGCTTCTTGATTTATGCATCTCGAGGAGACTGCTTTCTTGCTTATATAAAGTTGACTCTGAATTCTAAGTACCAGGTGCAATATTCTGTAGTGCACAATACGCTTTGAAATTGCATTTTTAATTATTGCTTGCCTCGTAGAAGATTTATCTCGGTATATTAATATTACATTTCGTAGATTAATATTTATGTATTTATGTATTATTATATCAGCTCTCTCCTCTCCTCTCTCTCTCTCTCTCTCTCTCTCTCTCTCTCTCTCTCTCTCTCTCTCTCAATTTATATATATATAATAAGATATAGTGATATTTTATGAATAAAAATATTCAAAATAGGAAATCATTTATTCGTAGACATTGAAAAATTAAGAAAAATAAACGATAATTTTGATAATTCTCTATTAGGATTTTACGTTGAAATATCAGAATCATAAATGTATAAAAACATCGATTAATCATAATTTCTTTTAATAAATTGTAATATTGATATCATTATTAATTTATAATAATAATCTGCTAAATGAAAGATGTAATATCTCGTGGGACCTATCCGCAATGTTACCTAGCTTCGACGTTGGACTCTACTGAATCGATAGAAGCATTCCCGATAGCGGTCATTCTCTCCTCGAGAAATTGCATCGCGCCTCGAGTTTTGCCGAGAAACCTCAGATAACAGTCGCATCTACGGCGTAACTCCCGCCGAAAGTAGCTTTTACGGTGACGTCGCTGGTAGTTTCCGTGGGAAAAGAATTTAAGTGGGAAGTCGTGTAACTTATAACCAAGCTTGAGATTGGCGGCGCGAAGGAAACGACGAGTAAACGCGGCCAGAGATGGTATGACCACATAGACACCTGGTCGCGTCCACAAATATACCGGATTTTCCGGGAGGAAATTTTACCAGATGTAAGAATTAACTTCAAATACTCGAAGACTTGTCCAATTATAACAAAGAGATTAATCATGAAATAATTTAATTTATTAACTTGTCATAATTATAGAATTATAATTATATGAAGACCTGGGGGAAAAACAAGGAATGCCAGTTTTATTAAAAATGAGATATGGTCGCGCGCGCACATCATTTTTTGTAGCGTTTAAGAGATACTACAAACATCAATGATACTACAATGTACATCTTGGATTAAAAACTGTATTAATCAGTGAAAAAATGAATGAAGGTAGAACATTCGGGTATAGGGGAAATAACAAACTTTAAAATTTATTTTACTGAAAAGTATAAAACTGACATTCCTTGTTTTTCCCCCAGGTCTTCATATACAGGGTGTCCCATGACTCGAGGTCCATACATTAAGGGCGTGTTATTGAAGTCATTTAGAGTTGAAATTGTTTAATAAACATATGTCCGTAAATGTTCCTAACAGAACTACAACTTCGCCTTTAATGTATGGACCTCGAGTCATGGGACACCCTGTATATCATCATTATTAGTATAAGTTGCTAAAAATCAGAAAATTGCATTAAATTGCATTAAATCGCAATTTAGTCGTGCCATTTTATTCTGATTTTCTTTTTGTATATTTCTTACGCTTTTATTCTATTATTGTGTTTCCTTTTATAAGAGAAAAGGCGATTGAATTAATCTACATTTCGATTTGTTCGGGTTAAACTACCAACCGCAGTGGATATCGCCTTTCCTTCTGAAATATCTCCTGCGCTATATCGCCGTGAGAAACAACGGGAAGTGAGTGATATATAGTACACCTACATGTTTATATATAGATCGGATAATAACGTCGATGCAGGCGGAAATTGAAATCTTGCACCGTACTCGACGGCGAACCTCGAAAATTCAGTTTTCTGATCAAGTAAACCGCTTCGTAAGGTAAATCTCTGATAAAACCCGCTATTTTGTATGCACAGCGCATACAAGTTTTAGTTTAACATCTTAATATCGAGCGATTTCATTGAGGAGTAGAAATCTGTAAGAATGAATTTACAGTTACGTTTAGATAAAACATTATTTTATATGTATATAAAGTATTGCAACTGTATAATTAAATACAAGATAATTGTTTACAGTATAATTAATTATACTTTCGTTTGCCTTTGCAATTATTTGTATTACAAAGAAGGGATTGCAAAAATCGCCATTTTTTGCCAAGAGAAATCTGTAAAACATGTTTTGCCACTTTATTTGAGGTTAAAATAAGAAGAAAAAAATGTTTATTTAATCAGGAAACTACGGGAAATATTGTAGAAGTGATGATTTTTAAGAAGGACTCAGAGTTGGTGACATGAAAATAAATTCGTTTTGAACCCTTAAAAGTCCTTTTAGAACAGAAATTGAATAAAAAAAGAATTTTTTTTTCATAATTCGGGAATTAAAAAAGAATTCTTTTTGGATTCTCTGTACTATCTGAATAAAAATCCGAAGACTCTAAATCTGCGAAGTACGGGCTTTCTAGTGTATTTCGACACAAACCCTCGTTAAAACACGCACCCAAAAACACTATAGAATTAATGCATACTGTTTTCAGATCTCATAATGGCACTTACAATTACAATTAGCCTAAACTTAGAGGCAACGAACGAGGAATACTGCCTCCATTTTTTATATTTTTATGTT
>NJRQ01000099.1:300918-313537 GCA_003063805.1 Aphaenogaster ashmeadi
CAAATAAGGTGGCAAAATATGTTTTACAGGTTCCCCTTGGGGGCAAAAAATGACGACTTTTGCAGTCCCTTCTTTATTGCTTCATTCGCAATTGAAGTTGTTTACAGTTAAATAATCTGTTACCGTTATTTAATTATACATTATTTCTGAAACATCGCGCATCTTATTATTCATGCTTTATTATCCAAATAGAAGAAAGGCACGTGTTGCAAACAATAATTGCTATATAGGATTTACATTCAGCAATTCTGATAATTTTCCAGAGAAATACGGAAAATCGCGAAACGAGCGGATAACGAGCGCTTTCGCCGCTTAATTTTAATCAGTCCAATTAACGGCGCGCGTTATCTACTGCAAAGTTGCCAAAAACTCAAATTAAATGTGCATTGTGCACGAGAAAGTTGAATTACGTTATTGCTGTATTTATTATATTATTTTTGTTGTGTTTCCAGAAGAGTACCTCCTCATTCGTGACCGGTAATTATTTCTCCGAATTATTCATGCGAATTTTATGAAGAATAAGCCGATTAAATCTGATTTCAACTGTGAAAATCACATTTTTGGCGACCTGAAGAGAGACATTCGTGAACATCGGTTTCAATCGGACGAGAACGTGTGCGACTGGGTAAGGTTGTGGATCCGTTAGCAGCCTACATGCTTCTACAAGAATGGCATTGATCGTCTTGTCTCCCAATGGGATAAATGTATTAACAGTTATGGAAATTACTTTTGAGGTAATAAATTTTCAATGACACTTTTTGGCGTCTGACCCGTTTTCATTTGACTGCCCCTAATACACAGATATACGATCATATTTATTTTAGAGAGAAAGAGAGAGGTAGTCGGCATTATTTTACATTTGACCACAAATTTTTTTACCGTTAAATTATTCTAAATTATGTTACATAGAACAATTAAAATCGAGAACGGCCAAATACGGCCATAGCAGATCTTAGTGCTCATTAATATTTTATGTGTGATTTTTCTAGTTCTTTTAAACTACGCGCCGTTACTTTTGGATTTAAAAGTTTTCTTTATAGTTTTTTGGGATAGGATGGGGAGGGGGGGATCTTTCAGATGCTTGTTAGCATCATTATCATTGTGATATTACTTTTCTGATTTCAAGAACTGCGTTTTAAGTCCGAAAGTAACGGCGCGTAGTTTAAAAGAACTAGAAAAATCACACATAAAATATTAATGAGCACTAAGATCTGCTATGACCGTATTTGGCCGTTCTCGATTTAAATTGTTTGATACACTTCGCGGTCTTGTAATTATATTGTTTATGTTACATAGAATTTTCAATATATTAAGATGCACCATAATTACGATTAGTTAAACTCAAATAAAATAATCTATCGATATCAAGACTAATGCAGTCGTAAAGCTATTTCTATTTCTGCAAGGAGAGAGAGATACTTTAACCAAAAAGTTTGAAAAGATTCCATTTTGGAAAGTGACAACGTATTGTCGAAGGCACGCCGAAAGATGGGAATCTGGGAAAATCGATAGAATTTCAAAGCGAGCATCTCTGCTACTATTCGAACAGGCTACGAAACTGCTCGCATTATTCACGAATCCTGCGCGAAGGAATTCTAGATTCAAATGAAGCTGATATCCAAAAATAGATTCGTGAAATTTAAAATTTAATAATAATCTGATTATAAAACAAAACTATATTTAGTACATATTCGTGTGAGGACTTTTCTAAAAATATATAGCAATATTTAATGTTACCAGCTATATTTAATATTATTACAATATTTAATGTTATTCCAATATTTAATTATTCATCCTCTATATAATTATTCAAAATTTAAATAGAAGGAGATGACTATTTCTCTATCGTTCAAAATAGTTTTAAGTTGATGTAAAAGGTTTGTCATTTTTCTATCAAGCTCTATATTAAACAAAGTTAAAACTGGACTTCTTTGAAAAGAGAAGTGAAAAATTTCTTTCTAAATAAAATACAAAGTATACTGAAGTATACATAGCGGTACTTTGGCTTCGCGATTTTGCTGAAACTTTCAACTCTTTTTGACTGATACCACAAACTTTTTGCACCAACCTAATAGACGATCATATCTGCAGGAATGGCGTCCGCATTTTACATCTTTCTTTTACTTTAGACGACTCATTTGAAGTGATCAATGGCGAAGTGAAGCGTGTAAGTTCGTCTTAAAGCACGTAAAAATTTTGCGCATTTGTTACTATGGAGATAGCGCGAAACTATCGGTTTATATAACATCTTGATAAAATTCCCAAGCCCCCGTGTTTCATCGCTCGCAAAAATAACAAAAATATGTCGTGAATAGACGCAACACAATGACAAGTATATCAAAGCTCCCGGTATCGACTATCGGCCGCATCGCTAGCGCTGTAGCGCGAGAACGACGACAAAAAGCGGACGTTCGTAAAATATTGTGATGAACTGCCGATGAAATTTATAGAAAGGTGGTTATCGCGACCGGCGAAAGTTCCCGTAAACGTCCCGATGAAGCGCGTAACGCCTGCTTCCACCCGGCGAAACCAATTTTACTTTGAAGTTCGAGTCACGCGGACAGGCGTCGATCAACGGAAATAGGATATATCGACTCGTGTCTCGCTGGAATACTTGCGTTTCTACTTCTAGCCCGCAGAAGATGTCCGCGGTGTAAGTTTTCTTTTCGTAAACCGTTTATCACTCGATCCCGCAGCGATTCACAATCAAGTGACATCTTCGTGTATCTATCGCTGACAAACGACTCTCGCTCTATATAAATATTTATACATGTAAAATAAACTCTTGATTTAAACACGAAAGACACTTGTACGGTTAAAAAAGAGCGGTGTAACTCGAACTATCTGCTTTATTATATTATTGCATAATTGAATATTCTGAAAGCAAATTTCCATAGACGTGGTACATAAAATGATCCAACGCCAGCGCATAAAATTCTAATGATAGCCTTCGACGAATACGGAATTGATGTTTCCGAATAGAAATTTGATAGATAATCATCATCCAATGTCTCGCAGGAAGTTCTCGCGCTGGAAGTTTATTCAACCGTACCAATCGGGAATCGGGATTCTCTCCCTTGTTAGAACTATATAGAAATGGAGTTCTTACCATGACGAGCATGTTGGCGGCAGATGGCTTGACCTGCGTGCGAAAGTAATTGTGGATGTCCACGATCTTTTGCCGTACCTTGCTGCTAGTGGTCCTTATTAAATTGACAGGGACTCTGTCGCCGTATAGCCGTGGCGCTGAAAACAAAAAGGAGATATCTCTTTCCAATAACCGACATCTGTCGCCGACGAAGGCCTGTGTTCGGCCAGACAGCTCTGCGACTACTCATTTCCTCTTTGCGGAGAGCAAAGGGAAAAGATCTTGACCAGTCGCAAGAGTGAAGAGCGGAGCGCATTTTGCTCCGTATCAAAGTATATCAATCACGACATAAGAAAATATAAAAATAAGGAGGAAAAAAAAGAGTAGAGAATTCCGCATAACTAGGATGCGGAAGCTCGTGTTGTTTCACGATGTGTTTTTCAATTTCCCGTTTGTTCGCGATGTGTCGCAAGGTTTTCGATCATTTCGGAAATTACTTGAATGTCCGACTGAAAAATGGAAATTGGGATGGATGTTATTCCGGTCATCCCGTGACATGATATCTTTTCAGTTGCTTTGCCGATGACGTCTAAATGTTTCATTGCACGGAAAAAACGATAAGGTTGCCACAACCACAATAATAGTAATATTTGGTACAGCCACGTCCTGTGGTTGTCACATTCACATTGTTTTGTGTAGTGCATCTATATATGTTTGTCTCAACATTCACTATGTTTGCTGTACCAAATGCATATAGTTGCCTTCACATCAATGTGAATGTGACAACCACAGGACGTGACTGTACCAAATATTACTATTATTGTGGTTGTGGCAACCTTATCGTTTTTTCCGTGTGTCTCTGCATATATCGTTGCTTGGTAAAAACACAATATTTTCTTCGTCCACATTGTCGGAAGAATTGAAAATCTATCGTAAAACAATTTCGGATAGCAATATTGTCTGTATTTTTGAGCAATCACGGATCTCTTTCGGGATCGGCTTATTGTCGTTGCGCGGAGAAGCAAGCGGTGGCGGTTTTCTTCAATCACGACGTGAAGTGATTCTCCGCAGCCTCGTACTCCCGATCAAAATCGACTTTCTGCCTGCTCGCGATGTATCGAGTAGCTTTCCGATCCTTTCGGGTACTACCATACAGGAATGTCCGTGATAACGGTGAAAACGGGAACGTTTTGATCGAATATCCGGATAGTTACATGATACGTTCTTTGATGTTCTCGTATACGAAAGCTTACCGTGAAATCTCACGAACTTTCATTTCTCAGATAGAGCGTCTAGAATACACAAAAACGGCCAACAGGTCGAGATAATTGTAATTAATAAAAAAGAATAGTTGAGTGAAAGAAACGAGTTATTCTTCTCATATGAATTTTTTTAAAGCAATTTATTTTATAACATTTTCCTGCTATAACTGCTCGTGAAAATTTACTTATTAAAAGATATTTACTTACTCGGCTTGCTTCTGTGTATTTTTCGTGGTACAGCAGCTGGCAGCGCCAGAGCCACTAAGACAATTATCCAAAGCCACTTCATTGTTTCCGTGTATGAGCTGAAACATGAAATGGAGCCGTTTATATTCCGTGTTCCCGTTGCCAAGTTCTAGTCTATTAACATACAAGGTGCTTGAAAAATTATACGCTCAAACTTTGAGATCATATTGAATATTCAAAAATGAGCTGAAAGTTTCCTTAGAACTGTAAGACACCTTTTTTCGTGCATTACATTACGAGCCATTGAAATTATGCGATTGGCCTTTCGTAAAATTAATTCGTTCGTCCTTATTATCTCTTCGTTTTTAGCTTTACTTAATCAACTCTATTTTTAAAGTAACACTTAATTTCCAAGATAATCAATGCTGAAAATAAAAAAAAATACGAGGAAATGAGTTCTATCTAGTGCCTTGCTAAAGGAAAATCAACTTCGGATCGGTCAAAGAAACCGCAAATGAAGTTCGTAGTTTTTTTTATCTCCGTATATACAATTGTATTTCGATCAATCTTTTTCTTCCTGCTCTTGTTAGTCATTCGGTCGTCGAACTTTTCCAGCACAGCGTGCATGCACATGTGCGCAGCCTCAGTCGAGCGACACGACATTCGCACCTGTGTGCGGCTCATTAATCACCATTCGCCTCGTCAACGGCAAATTTCATTATTTCTCAGCCGCGAAACTGTGTGTCCACGGGCGTAGCGTTATCAACCCCGCTATCAACCCTGACAACGCCGCCACTATCATCAATAGCACGGCGCCCTTCGCGGTGGTAAACGTCAAAGGCAAATGGCACGTACGAAGACAGATTACGTTGAACGTATTCGCGTTCACGCAATGGCTCGCCAAGCGAACAAAATCCCTCGATTCTTTTTGAATCGATTCGCTAGGCAACAATAAAATACTCGCAATAAGAGTCGATAGTGTTTCAAATTCCCGCTCCGATTTAATCGAAGAATTTTGAAGCTAACAATTTGATCATTTTTACATTTAAAACATTGATATTTGAAATTTCTGAAAATACATCGTAAATATTTTTGAACATATTAATAAAGATTAATAGAAAATATTAGATAACAGCTGTCAATATTTTTTCATTTTGCAATTGATCCACTTAAGCTGAGATAATATAATTGACATAATATAACCTTGATAAATTTAATTCTTATAAATATAGATTATCTTCGACTATCGGAAATTAAATTAGATATCATTTTCAAATTCCATCAAGATGAAATTTAAATTTTCTACTCTCATATAATATCCATCTATTTCCCAATTCAAACCTTTGATGCACATATCACTGTCAAATTCGTAAAAATCACATAAATGTATCTGCATAGTCGAACAATATTATGTTCTCTTTAATACGGGCCTCTTTAGATGACGAGACCAAAGCTCATTTTCTTCGTCTGTTCTATCTGCTGCGAAGACTTTGAGGACTTCGAAGTATCAAAGGAATGCAAAAAGGTTCGACCAAGCTGAACGACATCAAAGGCACATTTTGTTTCCTCAGTTCCGCGCACATTCTTATGTCCGCCACTTTTCATTTTCTCTTTTAGAATATCCTCCGTCTTCCGGACGAAAGATATTTCGATTCTCCTCCTTCTAGCGCCCCTTTTCTCTCTCGCAGACGGAGCGTATGCAAAATAGTTTAAAACAGGTGATACATATAGATGCCTTTTGGCACGCTTCTCGTTGATTAGATTTTGATCACTCAATCTTGAAATTGACATAGATAAACATAAAGCATTTACTCGTTCAATTTAATTCTTGAAACAAGAATTAATAACAAAAGCTTTTCTAAATTTTCTTTGATTAAATATTTTCATATTTTATTATATAATATTAAACATTTTATATATCTTTAATATTTTAACGAATTTTACAATTTTATTTAATTTTAAAAACATGAAATTATGTCAATTTGCATTGTGTCATTTCATCAATATTATATCCAAAGATTTATTATACACAGGGTATATAAAAATGCAACTGACGATATCTTTTAAATATACATTCCGCATATCGGATTTGACTGAATAAAGACGGACTCTACGAACATCCGGTGCATTAATATCTGAAGTATTCGTGGCTTCTCGGGACTCCGCGAAACGCTAATGCGAGCTCACTCAAACATTCGGAGTTTCGTACAGGCTGTTGCTGTTTGCAATTCGACATGCTAAGCACATGGCGTACGGATGTCCGAGTCGTAATAACTATTCGCAATTTTGTTGACCGCGTTGGCTAGTTGCACATGTTTGAGGAACGACAAAACAACGCGAGTGATAGCAGAGTTTCTCCAATTCAGGAATCTCTTGAAAGCAATCTTGTTGCAAATATTCATGATAATTTTTATCATGATTGTCTCTTAGCTTGCAACGCCGCTTCATAAAGTTTTACCTTCTGTTTTTTAAATTCTCCCGTTTATACCAATTTTTTATTTTCGATTTAACAAGTTTCGCTAAGAATCTCAGACGTCTTTGCCTACCTATATCAGCACGGAGGCTATATTTTCTGAATAGGCAGTATAAAAAAGAAGAATTTTCAGGCAACTTTTTTTACGACCTTTCGTTTTTATGCTTCGGTTACAAGTGTATTTTGCATGCGAAGTAAAAATTAAATGAGCTGAAGACGTTGTAAAAACATGTATTAATATATACGAGCTTAAAATCGTCATCAGTCAAATTTTTGCTGGCAGTTATAGCAGATTTCGTAATCCCTATGCTATGCAGAGGTATAACAACGTCGTTGTATGAATAAGTCAAGTTTTATATTATATCGCGTAAACTTCGGCGACATTTAAGATTTCTCTACGCATTGCATTATTTCAAAATCGTATGTGACAGCACAAACCCATTCCTTTGTAGAAGCACACGTGCAGTGCTCGCGGCTCGTCCCCAAGGGTTAAAAGGATATGACGGTATCGTGATACTACCACACGTTCCACATTTATTGCACGTTTGATGTGCATCATAGCGTAGATAGATATAGTTTATTCTAATGCGAGTATGCGGTACGGGCCTTTATAGCGCAGCGCTAGTGGTAGAAGCGTAGTGAGGTCAGCCGTGTTTGACCACAACCGTCGTTTTCACTGAAGCCATTCACTTAAGATATACAGCTTAATCTACCTATATATACTTAGTGCTTTTTTTTATTCTCTTGTTACTATCTGTCTCATGATTTGTGTAAATTTATTATCAAGTATAAACTATAATGCAGTGTAAAGGTACAGACGTCAGAATATGAGTGGCCACAATATCAAAGTGCTGTTTCCGAGTTAAAATTAGTTTCCCTGCGTTTTCTCGAGTACGAGTACGTTATTCTCGTACTAATGGATGATGGAAAATTAATGAGACCGATTGAATGCCACAAGGGTAAGTTCTTTTGTCGGATGAGTTGGTTATTGCGAGATTCATTACACTTTACGTTACGTGGGGAATAAAGGGACTGACGCTCCTTTCATCAAGAGTCAAAGGCGGCAGTTCGTCAATAATTCAGAGGAAATTTCCGACGGGGGATAAGCTCGACGACAACCGCATTTAATTTGCGACAAAGTCCGTGGTCGACGAAGTACCGTGAGACGACGACGTGCGCACGTTGCCGCGTGAAACATGCAGCTTGTAATATCGGTCGCGTGTAAATTGCTCATAAATATTTTCACTTAATTTCGCAAATCAAGAGTGCGTCGCGCGGATAACAACGGCTTCCCCAAGCCCCTCGGTAACGCCCGTTCATAATTAAAATCATAATTGCGAAGTAGCCACCCGACTGCGAGATCATCTAACTTCTCGTTTTGGGACAACGCGGTTTCCGGATTTAAGATCGTGCAATGAATTATTCTATAGTTTGAATTATACCGTGCGATAGTTCTCGATATTTGTGCTGCAAATAAGAAGCGACAATGAAACACAATTTGACACGTGACGATATGTCAATTATTCGTATTTGTATATTTATTAATTAATATGAATACGGAATCGATTTTCACACGCGCTTTCAAATATAAGCGATTGATTTAATTAATATATTTGGAAAATTGAAAGCGAATATATTTTAGCATTTTAGGAAAAATTAATTTTAAATGAAAAAAATTAATTAAAAATTAAAAATTAGAAAAATGTTTTTGTGTAAGAGAAATTATAATCAAATTTTGTGGATTTATTAAAGTAATTATGCCTGCAGTCCGTCGAGTTGTGTATAAGCACAGTTATCATCTTTTTTCTTCCTCTTACTTATATTTTCGAGATATGATAAAGTGATAATTTATTACAGCTAAGATATCGTTACAGTTTGACGTTAGAATTCATAGAGGATTATCTAAATGTTGATATAATACGATCATGTCGTTTGCTTCTCTCGTTGCAGCAGCACAAAAGTCGAATTACAAGGCCGCGGACGACCTCTTTGACTCTCCGTCGTGGTCGGAAACGGGAAACTTTATCGATAGTTTCGCATTCCCCGCCATTAAACGCGGCTTTCGCATTCAACTGAATCCCGAAGTATCTCGCTAATGGGTACACCCGGGCTTTTGTGCGTTAAACTGTGAATGAATCGTCACCGCATTGCCGCCATGACATCGTTACTAACGAACGAAAGCATAAATCGACTGCTATTTCGCGGCGCACGTGCAAGCGCATTATATTTTTTAATAAAAAAAACATAAAAACACGCGCAATACAGCCTGCAATTTGAGGCAGCAAAGCTACAAAGAGCCTCCGAATACGAAGTATCGTGTGGCACATATTGAAATATCATTCCGACGGTGAATATCGAAATTGCAAAACCATTTTTCATTTGGCGGATTATTTTTTTGCCAAATGATAGAACGAAAGCGATTTATTCTAAATGTGTTGCTTGTTTGGGAAACATTGTGAAAATATTATACTGGGAATTATAATAAAAGATTAAAAACATAACGCATGGAAAATACGAGTCATATAACGTTCTTATACGGAGAAAATTTTATATTAAAAATTATTATGTAATGCAGTAGCCGTGGATCATTGCTGGAATTATAAAAATTTTTACTATGTTTTTTTATAGAAAACATAGTAAAAATAATTTATATTTAATAATTTTCTATAGAAAACATAGTAAAAATAATTTATAATTCCAGCAATGGTCCACGGCTACTGCCATACATAGTAATTTTTAATATAAAATTTTCTCCGTGTAGTAATATACCTACATATATGTATCACATATATGTGTAATATACCTACATATATGTGACATTTAACTTTTTTTACGAATAATCGTTCTTTTTCTATAATGCTTTCGATGTAACACGCTACTAGATTATTATTTGCAGTCCGATAAATCTACAACTTAATTAATCTACAAATTAAAAATCTTTAAGTCTATAAATTTATATATCATGGATTAAGTCTGCAGTTTAAATCTTAAAAAAAATTCAGTTCAACCTTAATTAATCTACAAATTAAAAATCTTTAAGTCTATAAATTTATGTATCGTGGATTAAGTCTGCAGTTTAAATCTTAGAGAAAATTCAGTTCAACCTCACAATTAATCTACAAATAAAAAATCTTTAAATATATAAATTTATACATCATGAATTAAGTCTGCAGTTTAAATCTTAAAGAAAATTTAGTTCCAAATAATTTCGAGAATATAGTTCTGCTACTGATCACATTCTGTGCCGGATATTATATATAGCATACGGTATTATATTCGCGCATATTTTCCAACGATTTCCGACTTGGAAGTCAACGAAGTAAATTGTAAATTTCCATTGTGTCGCGGAACACGATGATCAAACAGCCGATGGTGCACATTCGACGGGAGTACTCGCTAGAAACGTTTTCTAGAAGTACTCTCTCGTGCATATTCATGGTGGTTGGCTGAACACTCGATCGATTGCCAATAGACACCACGAGCCAATATGGAGGCTAATTCTGGACGCGAAAACGTTGGCCACGCCGGATGGTCCGTACAAAGCCAGATAAAATAAACTACAAGATAATGGAAATTGGACGTAACAAAATAGATCGAGTGCGAGCAAACTAAATGTATCAAATACATCAAGTAAAACTAGAATTCGTAGGATGTCACATACTAATAAAGTGAATGTTATAAATTATGAAGTTAGTTACTAGTTTAGTTAGTTATACTTAGTTTCTAGTATTCTTGAACTTCTGAAATATTGACATCACAATATGAGCTCTCCAGAGCCGAATGAATTAGAAATTTTGAAAACAGCATAAATTGGAAAATCAAAATTTGGACAAATAATTAGAATTGTACTATTACAAAATGACTCAAATAAATTTAACGTGTTTCATCGGTTGTCGCGATTTTCTGTAAAATTGTGGATTTATATTGTTTCAGAAATGACCGAGTCTGATATAAAAACGAAATATAAAATGGATATTCGGACAAAGTGTGATGGTGGCGCATAATGATTTTTCTTGTTTTACGGGTAACGTAAATGCGCAATATTTCGTAATTTCGTTTTCCTTAATGTGACACAAATACGTACCGAGTGTACGTGTCGGACGATGATTTTTGCACGAGCCCGACGCGACACAATGCACTCGGATGCAACGTTTCTCCATTGCATAAAGTGGATAGCGGGCAGAAGTGCTATGCAGACATCGCCTAGTGGCCAGCTTATGTATATGCATTGCGGTTGGATGCTCGTTTGACTGTCAATATCAATGTCAACCGGCTGTTCAAATTGTAACGACCGGTCCTTTAACATCCAAGAGCAAGCAAACGGACGCGTTATGATGGCACACATGTTGCTCAAGATTGACGATTTCGCATTGTAACGTGCATTCGCAATGCGTAACGTCGATCCACTTAAGTCTCGGTGATTTCGAATTGGATAGATAAGAAGACAATAGCGTGTGTTATTAAAAAAAGCATTGATATTTCCAACTTTTAATGCGCCGAGCATTTTATTTCCTCAAATGAATCTAATGCAGCCATAACATATGGGACAAATTATGAGGTAAAATAATCTTTCAAAAATTAACATCTCCGTGAGAAGCTAAAAAATAATAAAATCTATACTGGAGATTGAGGGGGAAATCTGTAGTTTTCGTTGCCCCAGTCATCAGTCCGCTTTTATTTTCTGCTTTTGCAATCACGAAGCAAATGAAAACCCGGCTTTCTCAACCGGGGATAAAGACACGCCGATGCCAGTAAATATGTACGCGAACTTCCTAAGGTAAAAGGGGTCGCGGGGGCTAAGCTTTTCCCATCCTCCCACGTCTCCGTCGAATTAATGGGCGCTCGCTACAGCGGGTGCATTTACTCGATATTTTACTCGTGCCCTAGCGCATTGGAAAAAGTTTAACGGCGGCGTTTTTCCACGACGACAAAAAGGAGCGGCCATCAACGGTTGCTCCCTCCAATACCGCCACCCTTCACTGTCTGTCGCTCGACAGCTCGTAGACTTCCAACCCTTTCTACAGCGAAAAATTCTTGCCACCTCACTGGAGGGTGAAATCGGAACGATCGGTGTGGCCGTGCGAAAGGAGGACAATTTGCTTCGTGATTGCAACCATCCGCCGTACTTATCCTTTATAGCTGCAAGAATACACAGCTGTGAGTATCCTCATGATTTTTAGGAAAGTATTATTGAAAAGTACGACATTAAAAACACCGCGAATAATCTTTCACTACGCAACTTTTTTAAATGGCGTCAAATGTTGAAATATAAAAAATTCTTACTAGCTGTATAAGTAATTGAAAATGTGAAAAAATGCATCTCTTTACGCATTACTCTTTTTAAAAGTAATAAATAAAAAAATAATAAAACGCGTGTCTTAATTTAGTATGTGCATCAGACTTTATTATGTCAGAATTTTTACTTAACCCTTCTGTCAATGAACGGGTACCCGGGTACCTAATTCGACTTAAATGTTAAAAATTTTTATGTTAATGCGCGAATTTTGTTACGATGCCTCAGATCCCCATCCTTGGTGTAACAAAAAACAGTTTTCAGCAGATTTTATCTTGACATCAGTTTTACCTTTTTAGCAGGGTCACCGTAAAGTC
>NJRQ01000099.1:320783-331311 GCA_003063805.1 Aphaenogaster ashmeadi
TCTATTTTAAAAGCTTCTTTATATCATTTTTGGTTTTTCTCCATATCAAAAAAAGGCAAAATCATAGACTTCAAATATACGTTTTGTCCGTAATATCCTTACGATATAATAGCTGCTTATATCTTTTTATCTTTTTTTTTGTTTTAAATGTGCGCGACTTACTACATCATTGTAAACACAGATCAATAGCACGTACTTTTAAAAGTAAGAGTACTATGCAATGGATGCACTGGGGAAAATCGCCATGGTTTCTGTTTGTCGCAACGTAGCTAGACTGTAGATTCTGATTTATTTACAAAACGGCAGTAACGCCCAAGGGTTGCTTGGATGGACACAAAGGGACAATATTATACGCTGCACTATCGCAGTGTACACGAGTTAGCCATTTTTGCAGTACACTGCACGGAGGTTTTATTTCCGCCCTATTTTATGTAGCTTGAGGGAGATTTTTTTTTATTTGCTTAAGATTTATACACCAATTTATACCATTTTTTAATTCTAAGTTCTCAATTTTAACACGATTAACAGTAACAATTAGCCCGAACAGAATTTAACATACTCAATTGTTTTTCCATTTTAATTTAACACTAAACCTACCATCGCCGGTCAAATGACCGTTTTTAAACTTTTGATAAAAATTCTGCATTCAATGTTATCGCTTTTCCTCAATTGACTTCACGACTTTTTCTTAATATACATACAGGGTGTTTCAGAATTGCACGGCACTATTTTAGGGAAATATTTTCTAGGTCAAAATGAACAAAAAAGTTTATATAAACATATGTCCCAAACTTGTTTATTAGTAAGATATTAAAGAGTAAAGATTATGTTGAACAGTAAAATATTTAAAGTATGTTTTCGAAGTGCAGCTTCTATCATAATTCTTCTTGCGTGCCAATAGGTCTACAATAAACTAAAGACTTCTGCAAATCTTCGAAGATATTCCAATACGAGATTGACAGGGAATGTGGTTTATGCACGATGGTGCACCAGCCCATTTTTCTCGCATTATTAATAACTATTTATAATAAATACTACATACTATATTATTATTAATAACTATTCAAATACTACTAGTAACCACTGGATTGGTCGAAATGGACCCATTAAATGGCGATCACGATTGCTCGATCTAACGCCGTTAGATTATTTTCTATGGGATTGAATAAAGTCTTTAGTTTATTGTAGACCTATGGCACGCAAGAAGAATTAAAAAATCGCATAATGGAAGCTGCAGCAACTATCAGAAATAATCCTGATGCTATAAGGAGTGGCACAGAAACATAGATTTATCGTGTTGAATGCTGCATTCAACAAAACGGCGGCCACTTCGAAAACATACTTTAAATGTTTTACTGTTAAACATAATCTTTACACAGAAAAAAAATGATGTTGTATCACCAGCATTAAGTCAAATTGGAAATAATCTTGTTAATTTAATAACAATTTTAATAAAATAAAATCATACGTATTTGTTTCATTAATAATGTTATTGAATTAACAAAATTATTTCCAATTAGATTTAATGCTGTTAATACAAAATCATTTTTTTTCCG
This sequence comes from Aphaenogaster ashmeadi, assembly GCA_003063805.1. Taxonomy (NCBI): domain Eukaryota; kingdom Metazoa; phylum Arthropoda; class Insecta; order Hymenoptera; family Formicidae; genus Aphaenogaster; species Aphaenogaster ashmeadi. Next base: position 322,340 of record NJRQ01000099.1, read on the forward strand.
TGTACTCTTTAATATCTTTCTAATAAACAAGTTTGGGACATAGTTTATATAAACTTTTTTGTTCATTTTGACCTGGAAAATATTCCCTAAAATATTGCCGTACAATTCTGAAACACCCTGTATAATCCGGTTCGGTAGAAATAGATATATATAAATTGTCGGTAGCTTTAGTGTTAAAGCTTTGTTTGAAACGTAACATGAAAAGAATTGCAAGTATGTTGAAAATGATGGTACGCAGTCGAGTTTGTTTTGCCATCGTTTTCGTTAAAAATCCGCGACTAAAAGGACACAAAGGTGAATTTGGAGGTTCGCGCGTAACGCAGAAAGTTGCAGAATAATTCTCTACGAGAGATTCGACGCGACAAACGAGTGTTTCATAATTCCGCGAATGAAGGGTGAAACTATCCGTCGCATTTGCATACCGACGCGGTTGCGACTCTTTCGTAATTAAATAAAACCGTTCTGGGGCAGAGAAGAATTCCGCGCGATCGATACATGACGTCGTGAGGGGTGATAAAAAAAAAGAGGAGACTGTGCGCGGTAACGCGGAGGCGGTGCGAGATTCACCAACCCCACCAACCCCCTTTCCCGCGTCCAGTTTCCCCCGAGCGCCACTGTTTTTAATTTGTCCTAATTAACGCGCAATTAGGCGCTGCGTCACGTAAGCCGCCGGCGGCGTAAGTCGACGGGCGGTGGCTTATCCGGAAATTGCTTTCTCAACCGCGCGCTGTAAACTCAATTCTTCCGTATGCCTTTTTTAATTAAAACCACCCCCCCCCGCGCGCGCGCATGCGGTAGCCGCCGTGGCATTAAGGGAGGATATTTCTATCCCGATGCGCGCCTGTACCTTTCCCGACGCGGCGCGAAAAGTCGGAAACGGAAGCCGCGTCGAAGCCGTTCTGAAGCGCGCGCGAGAGTGCCGCCGCCCATTATTTCACTTTAAATCCAACAGGATTTTCCATTTTTCCTGACGGCGCTAGAGCCGTCTAACGCGCACTCCCGTTCCCGGAGACTGGAAGTTATTACTGCCCGGAGCGTGCTTTATTTCCATTATTATTTGCCAGGCGAGTTTTCGAGCGCGAGCAAGACGCCCGATGTCGTTCGAAAGCTCATTATAATAATATCGGCCTAGCATTTGCATTGAAATGATAATTTGCATTCACACCATCACCGCTGCCGCTCGACAAGCTACACCCTTTGTGTGGTCCCTACCACTTTGCATTATTCTTTAAGCCGCGAACAACGCGACCACGCTCGAGCGAAATTATTTGCCTATTGCGTAATGATTGTCATTATCTAATTCCGCACACACCTGTCGTTCTCTCTAAAATGTTATATTATTAAAGGAGAGATACATTGAAAAATGCATACACGGAAAAAACAATAAGGTTGCCACAACCACAATAATAGTAACATTTGGTACAGCCACGTCCTGTGGTTGTCACATTCACATTGATGTGAAGGCAACTATATGCATTTGGTACAGCAAACATAGTGAATGTTGAGACAAACATAGTGAATGTTGAGACAAACATATATAGATGCACTACACAAAACAATGTGAATGTGACAACCACAGGACGTGGCTGTACCAAATGTTACTATTATTGTGGTTGTGGCAACCTTACTGTTTTTTCCGTGTACAAATATCTATTACGTAAAGTATTGCGGGCTGCGACGTTCGCTAGTATTATCTGCATGATAACGAGCTTCGTGTAATAACGCTCGACCGTGCCTTGTCAGGTTTTACCTCCGCTATTCACTCAGTTCGCTATCTTCCATTTGCGATAGCGCTTAGAAAAGCCGCGTCTTGGAAGGGACTACGGCACGTTTCCAGCTTCGTTCCAGAACGACGACGTGATTTTTCGCGACGCGACCGTTCACGGATTACGGCAATCCGGTACGCGCAACTTTCCCGTCGTCACGGAATTAATGCACCCGGCGACAGCTGCTTTGACAGTCGTTATTGAAATTCCATCGATAGTGAGAAAATTTTAATAACATCCCCGTCGCGCGTTTCTGCAGAGCGACGGAGAAGCCGGAAGTAAGAAGGCGTGCTGTAAGTGAAGATTAGATCGGAGGGTGTAGATCGCGGGGAAAATACGATTTGGCACGTACATACGTTTACATAAACCTCTTGTGCAATGATACAGCACGTACGTACTTATCAAATCTTTTGTTTTGCTTTAACCTTCATCTATTGAAAATGTTGAAAATGGAAAAGGACATAAAAAATGAGTAATGCATTGTAAAGAAATACAGTTCTCTTTCAAACAACTTACGACCAGACCACGTACACTGCTTGCGCTCACCGATTTGGACCAAATTTGGAATAAGGTAAATGTCCCAGTGACCGGACATGAACCTATATCCGGACACTTACACAAAAACTTATTATTATTAATCTCAAATGCTTCTATGTAATCTTTAAATGTTTAAAGATTATAATTAAATTTTAATAAAAACAAAAATTATAATAAAAAGAAGCATTTGAGATTAATAATAATAAGTGTTTGTGTAAGTGTCCGGATATAGGTCCATGTCCGATCACTGGGACGTTTACCTTATATTTAGATTATCATTAGACTTCTGGTAAAGCCGTTTTGATGCATAGGCCTTGGTTGTCCCTAGCCAGAGTCTCAATGATGCGCCTTTAGTAGTGCTTTAGCACCCGGAAAGAATGGTTTTGCTGAAATATCTAAAAATTTGGCCAGATACAAATCTGAAAATAATTTTGTTGGGCCATCAAAATAATTATGTAGGACGCCCAAAATAGTTGCTGGAATATCGAAACTTTTGTAGCATTATCATAATGTTTGAGCGTCCCACGTAGTTACTTTTGATGGTCTAACAAAATTATTTTCAGATCTGTATCTGGCCAAATTTTTAGATACTTCAGCAAAACCGTTCTTTCCGTGCAGTGGCGACATTTTCTAGATATGTTATTGTCTGCTTCATTTCGGCGCAAATACATTGACCTGCAATTTTAACGTTAAGGATAATAATAAAAGGAAAAAAACGATAAGGTAGGTGCTAGGTTTCTGCGTTCACCCGCAGAAATTTTCGTTTGATTTTAGAGAGTATTTGAATTGCGATACAATTGATTGTAATAGTGTTTTCTTCACTCGGTGTAGTTGGTGCAAGAGAATTAGTTGTTTTAAACATAATTTTTATGATAAAACATTTCACTTTGCTACTTGCAAAAATTTTGTTGAATAAAGAAATTTGTGTTGAATAAAATCATTTGTGTCCGTTCTTTTTCCTTTTATTATTATCCTTAACGTTAAAATTGCAGGTCAATGTATTTGCGTCGAAATGAAGCAGACAATAACATATCTAGAAAATTTCGCCACTGCTAAAGCACTACACAGAAAAAAAAGCTGTTGCCACGGGGTGCCAAAAACATAAGTAGTTCATTCAATTGTATTATTATTAGACCCAATGTCTGCATTTTTAAACCAATAATTCAATCATTGTTTTAATAATCCAAATATTGGGTCTATTAATAATACAATTGAATGAACTACTTATGTTTTTGGCACCCCGTGATACCACTTTAATTGAAGCAACAGCTTTTTTTTCTCAGTGTACTAAAGGCGCAACATTGAGACTCTGGCTAGAGACAACCAAGGCCTATGCATCAAAACGGCTTTACCAGGAGTCATGTCTAATGATAATCTAAATATATTTCAAATTTGGTCCAAATAGATGAGCGCAAGCAGTGTGTGGTCTGGTCGTTAGCTTCCCTTGAAAAAAAAAAGATTATCTGAATTGTACAGTTTTACTATAGTAATAACTGCTTCTATTTTTAGAAGCGTATAGCTTCGCGAGACGGTGGCAAGAATAAACTGTCGCTACGAACACGAACAATTCTAATTACGGGCCTTTAAGAGGAAAATCACGCAGCTCCCGTAAATAGAAGCGCCGCCCCACTGATCGCGGAATTAATTGTTCCCCTCGGGAATTTGATCGGCAATAATTAAATCTCGCGCGCTGTTTATAAAGTTTCTGGGGCGGAAACGCGCACGTTTTTCTAACGCGGGACTTACTTGTTTCCTTTATTTCGTCCTGCGTAAGCGATTCGCTATTTGTTGCATGGCTAATGACTTGGCATGGCGAGCCGTCGCGAGTAAATCACATTCGCGCGAAATGAGAAAAATGTACCTGCGTATAATACACAGGCGGTACTATAAATCGTTGGTTTCGCAGTTCCTTCATTCCACGGATCCTTGGTTCTTGTAGTTCTCGCTTTCATAAATTCTGGGGAACATCCGCGGGGAGACTGTGTTTCAATCCTTAATTCCACGGTATCTTGATTTCGCAAATTCTCAGTTCCACATATCTCAGTTCCACATCAATACCTCTGTGGAGTTTTTATTACATACATACACACAGAGATTCCGGAAACGAAAGAGATCTAGGAAATTTATTCAAATATAAGAGAGGCTGCATTTTCAACCTTCCGGCGAATATTGAGATAAAAATTCTTTTTCCCTTCCGTTCTCTCGTCTTTATACCAACAACGTTTGGCCAAGTGGAACGTTCTCAATTATCGGATTATGAGGTGCGTAACTCGCGGACGAGATGCGAATAGTGCGTGGGAGGATCAAGACACGTCGAAAAATCGAACGCACTTCGAAGTACCCCGCAATCTTTGTGAATGATAGCACCCAGTCGGTTTTCCATTCAGCTCGCACGAGCGAACCCGGGGACTTCTTTGGATCGGCGACATCTACCTTTCACGAGAATGGAACGGTGAGATGGGGCAAGCTTTGAACTCTTATCAAAAGTGCATTTCAGCGCAAGCGACAAACGGGAATGCTCGGAGTTTTGAATGCAAGCGCGGTAACCGACAACGAGATTACAATGGAGCTCGTGGCTCGCGACATATTCAAAGTGTCGCATTTATACAAACTTATCAGTACACAACCGCCGTACAGTCTTCGGCCGGATAATAAAAGACATCTTGGGAGGGACTATCGCGCGGTGATTTTCACGCGGGAGATAACACGAGTTTTATTGTCGCAGAAAATCGGAAAAGTTAAACGTTTGAAAAACGCGGCGGAAGTCAAGATTACGGGTATCTCTCTTTTATCGTATTCGAACACTCGCTACACGCAAATAAAATGTGTCCCTGTTGAACGAGCGATTGCGGTTTGTCTTTTTTGTCAGAAAAATATTTTTATATATTAAAAGTGATACATATTTTCCAAAATAATTGATATGTTTAGTAAAATACAAAAATAAGTTTTATTATTTTTTAAAAATAAGTTTTATTATTTAAATATTTAAAACATTTTTTTTAAACAGTTTTATTATTTTTTTATACTCAAATTGAACTTATCTTATTTAAATAGTCTCTCAACGCAAACGAGCTAGTCAATGCCAATTATGTAAGTCTCAAAAGCAAAAGGAAATAAATGAATAGAAATTGTATCGATGAGAAAGAAGAGTGTACAAATAAGAAGCAGCAGATAATATTAACTATAATACATTTCTGATAACATTAAATCTTCTTTGATCGCTCATGAAACGTGTTTAATCCTGTTTAATTAACAAACAATATTTCACGGATAGTAATATACACATAGTAATACAGATAGTAATATACACATAATCATTTTACGAGGGCACGGATACTCGTGCTCCAGAGTTTATATATGCGTGTACAGTGTAGTATAACTGGAGGGTTAAACAGACAAGCTGCTTCCAGCCTCATCGTCGACTAAGTGCTATTGTTCTTCCCGCATGATCCTAAACGAGCTGCCCATTGTCTAGCCTGAATTTGGTAAATTAACGCCGGTTTGCGGTTATCCGACTACGTAAACACAAACCGAGAAGAAGCGTTAGAACACAATGGAGAATGCAGGCTGCATCAAGTGGATAGCTGCAGCGATCATTCGTTATCTTGAAATTTGTCGACCAATTTGGAGTTGATCTTTCTTAGCAAAAATTGTATAGCTTCCTCCTCGTAACATTTTACAATTTTAGGACTTTCAGATATCTTGCCGATTAAAGATCGAATAAAGTCCTTTGAGATAAAGTCTGTTCGCAATTAGTCGAAAAATATCACGGACCATAATGCAGAGTCTACGTCGAATTTTTATCAAAGGGACCGGCGAGGCGTGAGGATTTCCGAGACGTCGTAAAAGAGGGTGAAGTCTCGAAAAGTTCGGGAACTTCTCTCCCGGAGATGAACCAACCCATGCAAATGCCTCTAGATGGAAGCATCTCGATTCTTCTCTCTGACAAGCAAAATCCTGCCGTAACTTGCCACCTCGTGAAAGCAGGAGCAGATTAGTTTTCATCGGATGACCGTCTCCTCTTGGGACGAAACTTTCCGCTCCCTTTTCCTCTCTCTCTCTTTCTCTCTCTCTCTCTCTTTCTCTCTCGGACGATCGCGACGGTCTTCCGGCCGGATCGAAGGACCGTCGATTCGGCAGTTTCGGCACGTCGGTCGGCTGCGACGCTGGTCCAGCCAGCCAACGCAGACCGGGAAATCCCGACCCTGGCACTTCGACAGCGCCGCGAGAACCGCGAGACACGGAAGAAACGGTATCCGGGCATGAAGCGCGCCCTGATTGCACAAAGAGGCGGCGAAAAGGAACGCGATTGATTGCCACGATTGTGGCGGCTCTCGGGATCCTCCTCCCCGATTTACTCCAGAAACACAATACGCCATCCTACGATGCGATACGACTTATTTCGCCGTGTTTGCCTTCTCGCGAAAAGTCTCGACGAAAGCCTCGATGATCGCGAGAGAGCTCTTTAACTGTCTTGTCGTCGGTACACCGTAGACCAGCCGAATTACACTGGTATCCGAAATATTCATCGCATAGTTCATTTAAACATAAAAAAATCTTAATATTGACGGTTAACGGGAAATGATATTTCTTGAGTTTCGAGTGGCCAAATATCGATAATTCGAGTCACGTACGCGTTAAACGTAGTTTTCGCAAGAACTAAATCGCTTCTCGTCGATTTCTTGAGTATTAGATTACTTCACATGGAGCGATGCGCTTCTTGAAGGATAACTTTATTTGATCATTAACTGATGGAGATAAAGAAATTGGGTATTGAATATCTATTGGAAACATAATCTTGCGCATGACATACGAGTTACAGATTGTCAATCGATAAATGTGCGAAACAAAATGAAATTAATGTCAATGTCAATATAATAAATATATATAATAACAGAAATAACGTGCTGCCATGGGCGCTCATGAGGGGGAGGCAAGGAGAGGCATATGCCTCCCTGGATTTTAATTTTTTCAATTTAGAATGATTTTATGATTGAAATTTTCCTTTTCTGACTAATTATACAGTGCGACAAATATAAACTTTTTTTAAAGGGATGGGAAATTTCCAAAAAAAATAGAAAGTTCTTGTGCCCTAAAACACGTTTCTAACTGGATTTCGCTAAATTAGCGCATTTAAGCTTCTTTCATTAGGTACTGACCATAAGATATTAAATGTTAAATGAGGTACACACACACACACACACAGAGGGAAGAAATTAGATGCTGGGGGACATTTGTTGGTGACTGAAGAACATGAACGACGAGGACAGCGATACAAACAGCGATAGCAACAACGATGCAAACGTTGACATAAACAGCGACGGAAGCAGTGATAGCGACAGCAGTAATGGCAACAACAACGGCGGACCAAAGAAAAAAATAAAAAATTTTTAACCGTGCATTTGGCAATGAAAAGGAAACACCAAAAATGACTTCCTTGCCCTAAAAAAACCCCGGGTATGAAGTTTCGGGAGCTATTTTAATCATTTTTTGATTATCTAAATTCTGCCTTTTGTATCTAATGAAAGAAGCCTGAATGCGCTAACCTAGCAAAATGCCGTTAAGAACGTGTTCTAGGGCACAAGAACTTTCTATTTTTTTTGGAAATTCCCCATCTCTTTTTGGTCTGTCGCACAGTGTTATTTTTCAACGTTTTATTTATCCCAAATGAAGTATCTTATTTCTTAACTCCCAGTCCTTCACAACTTGGACAAAAATGGTACCCCTAGGTATATTTACACTCTGCTCTCTCCCTTGAAAAAAGTTGTAAGGGCGCCCATGCCTGCTGCAATCTAAAATTAAATTATCTGATTATGCACGATTCACCGCGTCCGTGCATTATGTTACCGGTATACTTAAGAAATCCGAAAAAGAGAAGAGATCTAGGAATATAATTCCAATGGCGTACGTATGCGAGAGAGGACTGCAATTAGCAGTTTATTCACATTGCAGAAGCAATTGATAAGCAGCATCTTAGGATTGCGGAATCCGTTGCGATTACGCCGGCACGACGGGAAAGAAGTAATCAGATTGATTGCCATGATTGCAGTAGTACTCGAGCACCGTCTCCCGCTATCGAAGAATACAATTGGCTTGAGTGCTCTCGGCTTGAGAAATCAGGTCAGATAAGTGCAGCCAATCATTAAGCGGATTCGTGAAGTCCCGTCGAATTGTTGTTATCTCTATTCTCATCGATTCGTCGTTATCGTTGCGTTGGGCGGATCACTGGATACATCGACAGTAATTTTAAGTGACAGACTCCTCGCGTTTTTCCCTTTCCTTCTTTTCCTTTTTTTAATGAATACAATATCTCTCCCGTTGGATCAAGAATACTACAATGTTTTCGAGAGCTGCGCCCGAATAGAATAAAAAAGAATGTTATATTCCAGATCTATAAGGATATCTGAAAATATTCAGAAATTTTTATATCCTTACATATAGACTCCAAGCGAGAATATCTTTCAAAATAAATATCGAAATAATTATATATCGGTAGGATATAACATTCTCCTTCTCAGTAAAAATTTTCAATATTAATTATTTAAGGCTATTAGAACAAATATGATATGCGATTATTTACTAGTTTAGTGACTAAAGCTTAACGAATCTTTCTATATTCAATTGAAATTAAAGGAGGAAAAAGATTTCGCTACCTAAAGATAATCTGTA
>NJRQ01000099.1:342654-354579 GCA_003063805.1 Aphaenogaster ashmeadi
AATGCAACGGTAAATTTCGCGAACGCGCCCACCTCGAAAACTTGCCGCAACGACTCCAACTTATCTTCGTGCCCTCCACGCTCGTAAACGTAAATGCGGATGTAAAGAATCGGCGAGGTCGAGCCGTGAGATATGCTGCGGCAGATGTGCGTTAGTGTCGCAACCAACCCGAAGAAACGCTGCAATTCTTTTACGCTCGGGCAAAAGTCAAGAGACTAAGAAAAAAAAGATTCTCAAATCTGAGAACCGGAAATGCAGTATCGATACGTGCAGATTTAACCCTCAACTGCGGATGTCACTAGGATTTTTGCCACTTATTTTGTAATTTTGACGTCATTACCAATCACGTTCTTTCTTTTTCTAAAATTGTGCACAGAATAAAATTTTATTCTGTGCACAATTAATACTGAAAAATACAGCAGTAGGTACGTGTACAAGATGGAGAGCAATTAATTCTATTTCTCTTTCTATTCATATTTAAAAAGAATCCTAGGGCTCCACGTCCATCAGAGTGTAATATAAGCACATGTTCACAGTTAAGAGAGTTAATATAAAAATTTACACATGTCGCGTTTCGGTCTTTGTCATGTTTTCCACTTTATCGTCGTTTCGAATCACCGTCGGGAGGCGATCAGTTCCGAATTATGAAAATCGGATTACACGGTGTTGTCGTACCCTCGATTACAATCAACGGAGACACACACTCCGCCTCCTTTCGGTTTATTAATTCGCAAGCTCTCGACAAAAACGATTTTGAACGTGTTTGCCGAGTGTCTTACGCACCCTTAAGGCCCTTAAGGAAGATTCTTCCTTCTTCTTTCTTCCACATCCCAATCGCTAATATCTGTTCTTTGTTCCTTATATTTTTTATTGTGCGGGGGCCTTTAGAGTGCTGCTCATGGTGAGTAGAAAATATGTACGAACAGCTATCATCGCTGAGGATTATTTACGCGGATATATTACGGAGATGTTTCTTATTAAAAAGTACATCAGCACCATTAATTTACAGAAAGATACTGAACATTTGAATCCAATTTACAACCGAATAATTAAAAATGTGTGATCTTGTCTTAACTTTATTTATATACTTATATATTTATTTGATTGTTCATCTTCTGACCTCATGCAGATATTTTGAGTGGTTTTACCATTATTAGAGTTAGTTCTTTGTTCGTCTTTCCCCATACTTGGCGTATATTCTTTTTGACAGAAAAACTTTTCGGTTTTAATAATTTATATTACTTAGAAATTTTGTTCTTCTGGTTTAACTAATTGACATTCTGATACACAGCATTCTCAGACACTGTATTAATTTCTTTAAAATACTTTTTCACATTTTTTGGCACACAAACATGTAAATAGTTTTTCTTTCTTTTTTATTATTTTTTCTTCTTTCTCTATATATTCATTTATCTTCTCGCACTTAGTTACTTCAGTTTTTAGGAATAATGATTTATTGGTACATCTCATGACACGAAAAATGTTTGCATGTTGGTTATATATTTTTACTCAATACGACGTATGTGTAAATGTTTGATCTTTTCTTACTTTAATTGTTGTAAGTCTCACTCTATATATTCTCAGTCTGTGATTTACAGATTTGCACTTGAGAAGGACCCAAAGCGAGGGTCGAAACGTTGTGCTAGGAATAAATTTTTTTTTTTAATAAAAATAATTGGGCCAGTTGGGTCGAATAAAGATTTTAATAAATTATTTACGCAGTTCGACTCACCTCGCGACGGCGAGAAGCCGGATGAAACAGCTCGCAGCTCGAATCCGACTGAGACAAGGAGCGTGAAGAGTCGCGCTGATTAATTAGCGGCAATTATACGGCGGCTCTAAGATAATTAACGATGCTGAACCCCGTTGACTCGTCCGATCTCATTGCAAACGCCGCCGTGTATAAAGTGAACCGCACATGCACACAGACACACAAACACACGTCAGGCGGAGGATCAAATCCCTCGTCCACAGTTAATGTAACACCCGTTGGCAGCGATTAATTCACGGGATCACCATTCTCAGTTTTATACCACCGTTTATTGTTTATTATTTAAACGCATACGCGTCACTCGAACGCGTTGATTAATACTGCCGTTGTTTGCCGTTGTTTCTGATGGATTGTTTGGCTCTACAGTTGCCGTCGCTGTTGATATTTCGTATCAAATGAAGCACCAGGCGACGCGTCGCAACATTGTTTCTTCCATCGGTATTTTTACTTTTGCGACGAAAAATAAATCACGTTTGAGTCCCACCGTTTGCCTCGCACCTCTCACGAGATTGTCTTCGCGGAAACACATTCGACGAAGTGAAGTTATGTGTGATCGCTGAACTTTCTGTACCCTCAGTATTGTCAGTATAGATCAATCGCGTGTCACTCGGTCTTTTCGAACCCTAAAGTTGCGGTCGTTGTCCTCTGACGATTGTTAAAATCTCTAAAAATTCAACAATCCGAAAATAAAACTGATAACTGATATAATAATTATAAAAATAACGAGAGAATAAAATTCAATCGTGTATATATATATATATATATATATCAATTAACAATTAGGGTATTTGATTAATTAATGAGAAAGTAAACTCGAAATGTCGCTTAACAATTCTAACGGTCGAACAATTAACACGAAAATAAACCTGTATTTGTTAACGAGGTAATGAACGATTGACCGATAATCGACGCGGAAATAAATGCAATCGCGGATACGGGTGTGATCCTTAAACGTTTGAGGAAGCGAATCCGATCTCGTCTGTGTTCGTTTAAGTGTCTAAATTTCGCGCTATTAACTCGAACAACGACGCGAAGGAAAGCTAAACTAAGAGATAAACGAATGAAAAATAAATGACTAAAAGCAAACCCGATGGCGCATTAGCGATCTCGGATAATTAACACGCGCGAACTCGTATAATTAACAGCCTGGATAAAACGACCTGGATGTTCGGCCGCGGATCCTCAAGATCCTTCGCGTAAGAGGAGACTCGTCTTTTTCGAGGGATGCTCGAAATTCCAAGGGGGCTTGGGGAAGCACGATCGTCACATAATTCTGCCGCAACGCGCGTATCGATTCTCAATCGCCGAGCCGCGTTTTAAGAGGCGTCTACGTTTCGAGGACGATATCGCCGGGAGCGAAACCAGCGTTGAAACCCTTCGCGCCCTCGTCCCTTTCGTGCGTCGTCGCGTCCGTGTCCATCCTCTCGAGGATCATCGAGAGGCGCGTTTTCGATCGACTGCCTCGATCGTCACCGAGCCGAGCACCATCGGGGACCACGCGATCACATCGTTCACCGGCGATCAATGGATCTATCAATCGGGTCTATTCACTATTCACGCAAGCGTGCCGGACGACTCGGGCGCGGGATCTTGATCGAAAGGCGGAAGACGGAGGACCGACGTGGGGAAGGTCGTGGACTCGGGCGCGAGATCGATCGGGAAGGATTCGGACTTTACGACAGTACGGCGACAGGTGAGCCGAGTGTCATGTCGATGAGGAACGAGATGGTTCTTGCGCAAACCGTACGACGGTACTGCGGCCGGCGGCGCGCTACCGCGTTGGCGACCTGTCCCGGAGTGTTCCGTACCGCGGCGCGCGGCTCTCTGCGTGCTAACTGGCGCAAGCTCTTCTGAAGCTGGGGGTACGGGACGGGATGGGACGGCGGAACCCGCGAGCGGCGGAAACCCGCGCGGAGAGGAAGCCCGATTATTCGAAAAGGGGCACGCGGTTCGCGCGAGATACACGGGGGATAAAGCGATGACCGAAAATTCATGCGCCGATTCCGCGATATTGCCGCAGCCGGTTCAACGTGCCGGATATTAGCTGGCGACTCCCATGAGTAAATGTACAGCGATGCATCGCTAAATTATTAATAACGAACGCGAGAGCTTCAAACGATCCTCGCGGTTTGCGCCTCCGTCGATTATTTTGGGTAATTTTTTTAATATGCAGAGAGCATTGCTTAAGTGCGTATTAGTATTATTAGACCGAATGTGCAGTGTTTTAATTAATGCGCTAATTTCTGATATAATGTTCTTTCTCGCAAATTTTTTATAAAATTTCCCCGACCCAAAACGCTGCTCATTACTTTCGGGATGGAAAAACTTGAAAATTTATGGAACAGTAATAGGTAGAAAGAGAAACAAAATGTCTGTCCGTTTTTCTTCATTCAAAGGTACCAGAGAGAGGGATAGAAAGAGGAAAAGTTTTGTAAATTTTAAAACGGAGATGCACGAGTTGACGATGATGCTTTACATATGTCGATCAATAACTAAGATAAATTACTATGAAAAATATATTTGCATCTGAAATTTTTTAAAAATTCGAGATACGACATTGATATTTCGCGATATAAAGTCAATATTAAAATATTGAAAATGTGGACTCTCTCCTTGATAAATAAAAAAATTTGAAATAACTCACTAATAATTTATAAAAATATAGAAAACGAATAAGATAACTGTCCGGTCACTGATAAAATAGTGCAATGTTTTTACATTTTATCTCTGTCGAAGACTTGAACTACGAAATCGAATCGGAAAAGCATCTACTGTTTTATGATGGATGAAAATATAAAGGTGACGTTGGCGACTTCGTTTATTCTATGCTGTTTTATCTACCTCGAGACGGCCAACACATAAGATATGACGATTATACAGACTTTTTATAGAAGTAATAAGATAAATAGGTGATATAAAAATACAAGAGCTCTCAGAAGCGGTTAAAATTCATTCAAACTTGCAGACTAATTCGAAAGATTACACTGAAAAAATTATTTTTTTAACTGCAACCAAAATATTTGGTTGCACACATTATGATTGGCAATACAAAATATTTTACTTGCGCCAACCAAATTTATTATAGACAGAGCAAAATTCACAAATTCGTTTAAATTAGCGCAACCAAATTATTTGCTTAATTGTTTTGGTTTCATTAACATTAATTAAAAATTCGTTATTAATAAAACCATTTGTATTATTAAGTAAACGAATTTTGCAAAAAATTTGTAATTATTCTAATTGTATTAATTTATAAGTATTATACCCAAACACAGCACAAAATTCGACAAAACGAAAAGACAACGTGCTGCTCACTCGCGAGCAGTACGCGGCATCGCCGCCAGATGGACGCGGCGGAGTTCTATTTCTCGTAAGTAAAATACCGCAGGAGATGGAATAAAAGACACAGCATTATATGAGATTTTTCATTCATGTTCTGATGATGACTCTTGGAAGAAGAGTCCCCAAAATTGGGCACCAAGAGTAAATATTATTTTGAAAATAAATATTATTTTGACATTACAATTATAAAATTAAGACAAAAAAATATCTAAAAGAAGATATTAAAGCAAGAAAAATATTTTTGTTGTAGGAACTAAATAGAAGGGACCAAATTTTCTGGTTGGAGTAATTAAACATTTGGTTGAGTTGAGCCTATATTAACTAAATTATTTGGTTAGGTTTACCAAATTTTGATTATGACAGCAAAATTATTTTTTCAGTGTAAAGCGCGAAATAAAGAGACGAATAAGCTTTAGATTTACTGCGGAATCTGTACTGATATTCGCAATTCTAGGACACTATTTACAATGTGAAGACGTCAGCACTGTGTTTCAATAATAAGAAAAAAGTTTGCCGATCGCAGTCTTGTTCGTAAATTTAGCTTGCGTTGCAACTTTTATAGTCCAGCCTAGGTATGGTTTTATAGCTCATGAATACGAGGGAATATCGATGTCCCTGCGACTACGACTAATGCCCTTGTCAGACCTTATTTACGCGACAGGCGGGCATATCCGCGCATATCCGAAAGGAAAATGTTTATGATGCGCCAATGCATTAAGTGCATGAACGCCGATTCCGTGATATGCGTCCGCATAAACCCGCATTTGTCCTGCATCGACCGGAATCGATCGATACCCAGTGTCTCTCGGCCATGTAGAGAGAATGTCGATGCGATGGAAAGAACGTTCTTTCACTCTTGAGCAGATCAGACAGATAAGTTTGTTTATCCGGGGGAATGAGGGAATGGGAAAGGGGGAACGAGAAGTTTTCTTAAGCACACATACACACACACACACGGGGTGGCACAGGGGGTGCAATCTATATACCTACCTACTTGCAGAGTGACCTGTGGGACCTCAGGAACAGTAGCATTCCGCGACAGTAGTAGCTCTCAGTAAATTCGAGCTCGCGTTGCCGAAAGTCCGAAACAAGGTTTCCTTGCTCTATTTCTAATTTCATCAAATAATGCACGAGCCGCGCCGGAAGCTACGCGTTAATTCCTGACGTAAAATCTGTTTCGAGGGTAAGCAAAGGTACAACAAAAAAAAAAATAACGAATGGATGAATAAATAAATAAAGGATTTAGAAGATTCAACGTAGTGAAAAGCTAAATTTGTTCGCTATGACAAAGGAAGAGCCGTAGTGCCTGGAGTTCCCTCTTCATCTTGGTTAATAAAGGCAACATTTCCGGGACGCGTGTCAGAAAAAGGGCTAATCAACTATTCTCTCTCTCTCTCTCTCTCCCCCCCCCTCCCCCCTCTCTTTCTTTCTCTTTGCAAAACGCGCTCATGCATATGCATATGCATCACCCGGCGTGCGCCTTGCGCATCTTTATTCCCGTGTACAATGTGTACGGTGTACGCGCGTGATACATTTTTTTAGGGCGCCGCAAAAGAGAGAGAGAGAAAGAGAGAGAGGAGCTTGATAAAGAAATCTCAGTTCCGCGAGAGCTCGCGCACCGGGATACCGGAAGCGAGGTAGCAACCTAATTATAACAAAAACTTCCAGCCGCTCATTACCGGCTAAATACGTTTTCCCGTGCGCGTAGAGCGACGCGCGTTGGAACGTACATAGTGTCTGAAAAGTCGCGCACAGGATTTACAAGTGTAATATTGTCGGTGCGGAAGCAAGGCTGCCACGCAGTCACCAGAAGAAAAAAAACAGGATATTTAAATGCCACTGGATTTGAAAATATGAGAAAATATGCGGGACGCTATTAAGATGGTCACCAAACATTTCTGACCGATTAATACCAATTTAGTAAAACGATTTTATACCTCAAAAGTTTCGGTGCTTGATTATAAACTTCCGAGTTTAAAAGTTCAAAGTTATTCAAAATGATATTATGACGTTACGATACACAGTCGTGCCGTGATAGCAGCAGAATATCAGAAAAACGCAAAGAACAGAGAAATATGTGAGATTCCATTAAAAAAATTAGTAACCTTAATATTGAAAAAAATTATCTTTGACAGAAAAAAGATTACATACGTTATACGCTCATTCATTGGATGCACGAATTATATTCCATATGTTTTATTTTTGATTTCAAAGAAATATATTAAAAGTGTAGATATTTAAGTATTCTGTTTTTGATGAGTCAGTTTGTGCTCAGCCACTTTTTTACAAGTTATTTGTTAGAGAATTGAAAATGAATTTTTATTTGGCAACGATGATTTACATTTCTAATAAAAAATTTCTTGATAATTAATAAATATATCAACGGGAGCACGTTTTATTTCGAATTTATGAATTTATTTATAAATGAGCTACTGTGTATTAAAAATAATAGATTGCAGCAGCAACAAACGACTGTATAGCTGAAGTTCGAAACGAGAGAAAACTATAAACGAAAGAAACGGTTTTCGCCAAAAAGAAATCGTGCCCAAGTTCATCAGGAAATGTACTGTTAAAAGGAAAGGCAATTACCTTAGAGCACATAGTATTATATATTAATTATTTCACTATTCAATTTAATACATGTAGTTTCCGCAATAGCAGCATTAGCAACATTGGATCAAGATAAATAAGACCAAAATGTTATTTTTAAATACAAATTTTATATATAAATACAAACCGACATTTTATATATAAAAAATACAAATTTTATTTAAATCTAAATTCATCCCTATGTGTCGCACGCGACAATTACACATCCCAATTGTTCAATCGCACAAAGACGAAAATTTCGAGAATCGCGTCGCCGAAATAATTCTCGTGAAAAATACGTTTCACAATTGACAGCTCGTTACGTAACGAAATAATTGGAGCATCGAATTTATTAAAAATTGTCCCGTGCCGTTTACGTTGCTGCGTAAGAACATTTCTTTTTCCTCGGTTATTTCCGCCTCAATGGCAGGAAGCATCGTAAAAATATGCGCTATTCAACGTAACAGTTATTAGTCGCGTAGATGCGGTAAAAGCTGCAATAATCAAATCGCAATTAAGTCTAATTATATTGCTAACGATCATCTTGGATTCATAACGGGTTTTCCATAAATATCCACTATCGGACGGGTGCAATATTTAAGATCTTGCCGGTTATGAACATAGTTTTTTCATGATAATCCGCTAATAAATCATGCGTACATTAATGCGCATAATTAATGAGATTCGATCGGATTCTTCCGCCATGTAAACATTATCGTTAAATAATGAATAGCGGATAATCTCAGGCATTCATTATGGTCCACGTGAACGATCATAAGATGATTATGCTTACCTGCTGCTAAGTTACAGATAAACAAACAAGTTTTCTATCGGGACAAATTTTATTATAATGAAAAAGAAAAATCACATGCAAGCTTGTTGCTTGTACACCGACAATGAGAGAAAAAAAATGGTTGGAATAATCTCACTATATTTTATAGTTAGTTTTGGCCTCAAACATATTTTTGTAGTTCATTTAAACATGCAAAATATAGCAAAGTGAACACAGATTTATAGTTATCATATTTCCTTTATTATTATTATCATGTGTATAGTAAAGCATGCTAAGAATATAGTTACCTATACCAATATTTGTCAAATATTCTAATTGACTATATAAAATGGTTAATTTCTTTTACCATTCCATATGAAGACCCGTGGAGAAAAACAAGGAATGTCAATTTTATTAAAAATGAGGTATGGTCGTCATTTTGTAGCGTTTAAAAGATACTACAAACTGATGTACACTTTTTAAATACTTAAAAAGTAAGATTAAAAACTGTATTAATCAATGAAAAAATGAAGGTAGAACATTCGGGTATAACAAGGAGAAATAACAAACTTTAAAATTCATTTTACTCAAAAAGTATAAAACTGACATTCTTGTTTTTCCCCTCGGGTCTTCATATATTCTACCTTACTATATTTTTACTTCAAATGATTATAATTATTGGTAAAAAGTTTACATAGGTCACTTATACTATGCCTATATCGTAATTGTCACCAACATAAATGGTAACACTTTACTATAAAAATGATATTCCTAACTAATAATCATTTACTATGTTATTATATGTAGTTCCAAATATCATACATTTTTCTCTCTCGGTGTAAGAAATTTGTGAACTGCGGATGGTTAATTAAATGCCGGTGGTGATCGCGCTAATTGGGATAGCGGGCACTTGTGTTTTCCCTGGGACAGCTCGCCTCATCGGAGTTTTGTTGGGAACTGCATCAAACGGTTTTGCCAATCCCGTCGCGTACTCTCTTCCCGGTCTTCGCTGACCCATGATTTTACCCGGCAACGCTCGGTAGCTGTTACACGAACAGTTTCGTACTGTTATACGCGTACACATAGGAAGTTTTTGTGCGGTGGTGCCTCGCACCCTTACGTGTCCTCGTCGCACCGTACTCTCCCCGAATCTCGTTAAAGCCGCTTCCGGGCTTTCGTATGGCGCTCGTTCATCCATTCACTACCAGCTACCTCATCCTCCCGTTATAACCGGAATCGACGATATGTTTCCCAATTTTTATCATTTCCTTTTTTTTATCAATTTCGATGGAAAGATTTGTTGTACAGGACGTTACTAATTTCCATAGTTAGAAGAAGTATTCGTTACATTACGATCAGTATCGGCATTTCTTTATTTGCCTTTGTTTGCACACACAGATATGATCATACATATTTACGCAAATTAATTTTCATTATATCTGTTTATTAATTTATTCATTCATGTACGTGTTTATATAATTTATGGTTTTGTTTATTTAAATACTCAGTTTGTACTTATATTTGTTGTACGTTAATTCGTTATATTCGTTAATTCGTGCTTTGAATGTTGCCTCACGATAATTCGGACCTCGCAACATAAAATACGGACGTAGCGTTTTACATTTGAATAAAGATCCATCATCAGAATTATAATCCAAATTTCCTCTCGCCCGAGGATTAAAGTGCGTCAGACATCGCAGAATAATATTTCCGAATTAAATATCTCGCCGTTTCAATATCGCTCCATTATAATATAAACTACGTATAACAGGACGACCCAACGAGAAAGTACGAATCACTCGTGGAATAATATTGTTGAATTGAGAACTCACCGTTTTGATGCGCGCTGCTCCATTAAAATACAAGTCAGGTATAATAAACAGTTGCGAGAGAAAAATGGGAAAATCACGAATATCGCACGGAATAATATTCCTATTGTGTGTGCACGCGCGTGTGTTTGGGAGCGCGCTTGCTGACGAACTCATCAATTCCGTATTGTCCTGTTTCAATAACGGCGGGGCATTAAGGGTGCAGCGCAATGCCGTTCGCAAACTAAGAAACTCACCCTTTAAGCGTCGGCGTTCCGCTGCCGCTGCTACAATACTGCAAGCCAGATGCGACAAGCTGGCGCAACCTTTTTGCGCTACGCGAACCGCACGTTTGCTCGGCACCGCGACAATAAAAAGCCGCGGTATACTGGCGATCGATCGCAACCGGCTTGTCTTTTATAGTCTTTGGGTAGCGCCGTAGAACCCTCCTATTGATGAAGAGTAATCAGTCTCGAAGGCTCGCGGTAATAATGTCTTCGTTAAAAGCCCGTTTGAGTCATCCCGGCTTGGTAGGAAAATGAAAATGCGGAGAACGACAAGCCGCGGCTTGATTGAACGCAAACAATTCCGCATGACGATACACGCAACCGATCGTCATATTGCAGATTGTCGCGCGATCGCCGCACGAGCCTGTCGAGCGTGATTAAATATGATTAAATATTATTATGCAACGCAATGAAGTTGTAGCTTGAACTTGTAGACGGAAAATAATAAATCGTCTTTGCTTCTTCTCTCTTCGCGCACGATGTATAATAGCAAATAATTACACATGCTGTTCCACTGCTGCATGTTTCATTTTTATTATTTAATTCTACAGAAAAAATTAAAGCCGATCTTTTCTTATTGAAAATTGAAGAGGAGTTTAACGGCAAAGTTAGTTTAACAAATAAAATATATTTACGCAAAAATTTTATAATTTTATAATTTAATAAATCTTCATAAAGATGTTTTTAATCATGGACAACTTTATGTTGCTTTTTCACGAGTCCGTTCCTGGCAAGCATTAAGAGTTTATCTTGGTAATCAACGAAGTAATAGATGCGTTAAAAACTATGTATATAAAGAAATATATCTTTAAGAAATATATATTACAAACAAGTATTTTAATTTTTATAAATTTGATTAATCTAAAGAGTATAAATGTACTTATATATAAAATTTATAATATATATAATAATAAATAATAATACATAATATACATTATATACGCGTGATATCATAACTTTTTTTATCAAATTTAGTTCAATGTGAAAACATTTTAACTTATAATTAAAGAAAATTTAACAAAACATGAATTTTTCTAAAAGAAGTCATATTACAAGATTTCTATTAGATATAGATAATGAGAAATTAAACAGTTACAATGAAAATATACAGGATGGACCATACAACTTGTTATAAGCTATTATCCCTAAAATTACGCGTCACAACAAAAAATGTTTCAAACAAAAATTGTATGATCTGAAGGGAGACAATGATAAAATCAATTTTTTTAAGTCACATGGAGGTCACTACTATTTTTTAAAACGGAATTGTATGATTTTTTTGTATAATATGATTCTTCTAATTATTCTGCATATGAAAGTATTAAGGTAGAGTTATCAAAAAATCAATAGTTTACG
>NJRQ01000099.1:364906-394332 GCA_003063805.1 Aphaenogaster ashmeadi
GCCTCCCCTAAACGTCAGTTTTACCCGGAACGTCAACGTCATTAGCTTCAATTGAACATTCTAGAACTATGACACTTCTAATTAATTTATAGATCTGAATTCTTGTGGACACGCGCGGAATATTCTGTACATTATTCCTTGATCTTAGCGAAGATTCTGTAGAAAATCGAAAATATCGGCGGAGACCGTCCGATAACCCTAATAATTAACGAATCTGATCGAAAGTGTACGCGGAGAAGAAACTCGCTTGCTCGCGGTGGCAATTTTCTCGGGAACCAAATTTGGTTCACGCTTCCGACTTTGGTAATTTTCGCGATAGCTCAGAATCAGAACATCTTGATCCCTAGCTGACTCGTGACGAGGCAGCGCGAAGCTTCTTTGACACTTTTGCTCATATAAGTGACGAAGGTAAGTCTTTACCGTGTACGGGTGTGGAATCACGTACATAAGTAGGCGAAGTGCGCTCACGCGGACAACCAAGACGAGACATGTAAATTGGCAACGCGAGCGTTACTTCCACCAGTGGTGGCTGGGATACGCGATACGTATGTAAATGTATTACATACTTACGCGTACGCGCCGATACACGTATAGCGCTCCTCCGTTGCAACCGCACTTCGTTTCAACGAGAGCTACCGCGGAAACAATTAAAGGGGATCGCGTTCGAGGAAGATACGGCGGCTGGTTCTTGGGACAACGAAAGGGTTAAATCTGATCGATCGGCAACACGCCATTTTCGCGCATTCAAAAATGTAATCTCGTTTCCGCTGGGATTGGCCGCGACACCGTTAATCTCAATAATCTCCCGCTTAAAAGGTAATAAAGACGTATGAGGTTTTAAAACGCGATTGTTCTTAAAAGCTCATTTAGCCTCTGTGATGAAGAGAAAGCGCGGTTTCTGCCGAGACACCCTGTATAAGGGATGAAAACGGTAGGTAGAGCGAACGGTCTGCGGAGGAACGGGATGGAGAGAAACGCGAAATGATATATAACTCATGTGCGAAACGAATAGCACCCTGAGAATAGAAATATTCTTTTTAACTCCGCAGAGTTATAGGAAATATTCCTCTTAACTATGCCGCACCCGCGTGGCGTACCTAAATGGCATAAAAATCAGTATTTCCGCCGCGAAATTTTGTCACCGCGATAAATGCGAGGCATATTATTTATGAGGGAGAATTTGCGTTGTGCGGCATTAAAACGGGCCCACCAGGGACTGTATATTCATGAATAATAAATCAGGGAGTTATGGGTAACGTGATAGACGTAGACGCAGGGATCTGTGAAATTAGGGATCAGTGGAATCAAGGATCTGTGAAATCAATTGATGTCTCATTGTCTTTGCTAAAGCAAAGTCGGCAGTAAATTGCTCAACGCGTAAATACAAGAAACTGAAAGACATTTTGTATTTGAAGGAGGAAAATAATAGTAACTCTTATTTGAGTAATAAATACAAATAATAATATCGAATAAAAATATTAAATTTTATTTTTAAAATTTGGATTTTATTAAGAAAGAAAATACATACATCTTACATGATTAACCCTCAGTACCCACACTTCAAAAAAGTCCCTATCTCTACCTACTTGGGTATTCCTAACCCGGCGTTTTCTTTTGCTTGTATCTCGGGTTGGAATGCATCGATTTTAATTAATTTTTTTTTAAATGGGCAGTTTAAAGACTGAGAAAAAAGAATATTCGGGTGAGAAAGTTGAAAAAGTCGTAGCACAAAAGATATTTTGTAATAAGTAAAAAGGGATCGGAAAAAATGCCGCAACTTTGAACATCGACCCGGGTTACGCTAACCCAGTGTGGGTACTGAGGGTTTTAACATATATTAATAAATTATCCTTTACTGAAATGTTTTGTCAACTTTCAATGCTAGATATTCATTACAGATCATCGTTATTTTTGCTATATCATTTCCTCATATTCGCAAGATCGGATATGAAGAAAACGGACTAGAGAGAGATCCCTGTGTCTAAACGTCGAAGATTGAGACGAACGGCGAGATCGGTATCCTCACTGCATCTCGCAATTACATCGAAATTAGCTGAAAGTGACACGTACGGCAAGACGACGTTCGTGATGAAAATGTCAAACGACTGAAATATTCCTGAGAAAGATGGGGAGAGAATAAGAGACCACCCTCGCGCATGTGGGATATATATATGTGTATGTATGTGTTTGTGTGTGTGCGGGATAATTTGGAGTCTGCTCTTTCCTCGGTATCCTTGCTCCAGATAAGAGGTTTACGACAACTATCCTGTCCTCTCGCTCTTCCCAACCTTTCTCCCACTCATGCTACTGCTTCTTCGGACTGCTCGCACCATGCCGAGATTTATGCACTCGCCACACGACCGAATGCACAATTATATCATCCTTCTTTTCATTAGCGCGCACTCGTTGCTTACATTGCGCTTACAGAAACAAGCATGCTGAATCCTACGAGGGTCGCACCGATCTGCAGAACGCATATTACAAGGCAGTTTCACAGATTCTACAGTCTCGCTAAAATACAACGATTTTTAATATGTACAATTATTACATTATGTACGATAGATTCTCTCGAAATTTTTCGATCAAAGAAAATCAGTTCTGCCGTAGTAATTTTCGAACACCGAATAATTTCTGGAGGTACTTATAAGAAATTTTATTCCTGCACGATTTTTTTAAAATTGATCACAAGAATTTCGCTTTTCTCTATACTGAACGTCCGACCTGGTAACGGAAAGATTTCTTTGTCGATACATGAATTACCTGTGCATTGTAGAGCAGCGGATACTGTCAGACGCACAAAGAGATCGAACGGACACTAATTGCCTTCTATACATTCAGCTATCTACCCCCCTTTGTTCAGCACTTTTCCGTTATGGCAAAAGAAACCACGATCGCGCGACTCTTCCGCTTTCCGCGGTAAAAGAACGATTTTAATTAAATCGCTTCCATGCTCTCTCCCTCTCGATTCCATCTGTGACTTTCGGGGAATGCGTAACCAAATATTGTATAATCGGAGGTCGTTTGCTTGATTGGACGAGGAAGTGGAGGTTTATGTTTCATTGTTCTCCGTGAATTCGTTAGAACGCTCGGGAAAGGAAAAGTTAAATTTCGTTTTTAATGAAAAATCGACAAATGCGAATATATATTTTTTTCATTAAAAAGAGAATTAATACGTGATGCATCATAAAAACAAGGAATTTTATAGGGGTTTATTTGATAATCTGATTTTAATCGTTTATAATTTAATTGTTTAACATCATTAATTTATTAATATTTATTAATGATAAGTATGTAATTATTATTGATAAGCATGTAATTATTATTAATAGCATATATAATTATTACTAATACATTTTGCACTCTTGTACTATTATGTAGTTTGAACAATTAATGATCCAAATCTTGAATAATTGAATGAACCAGGCGAATCCACGGAATTATAGTAAAAATATTTTTGTACAGTAAACAAATATTTCGTTAAAAGAAATTTCTCTTCCAATCGTTATACATTTTTAAAATTATTATTATTTTTATTATTATTAGTATTTTTTAAATTATTATTAATAGCGTTTAATCATTTAATTAAAATATTTTTCATCCGATTATTACATTATACAATTCTTTACTTACATTCTGTCTAATTAATCAACCATTCAAAGTTTCAAAATTATGACAAATATTTTACATTTCCAATCTTCCGTGCAGGGGAAGATATTCAAAATTATGGTAGGATGTTTTGCGGCAGAAATTTCGTTAAATGTCAACGTTTCTCATTCAATCGCTTTGTCTCTATCTACCTCACCGGGAAAAAAGGGGGCGGGCGAGTTCTGAAATACGCGGGGGTGGAAAATACTTCGGTGCTCGTACGGTACGTGACTTATGGCGACCGTACGTATATCGTCAAGAACACCGCAGTTCCGGTGCCGTAGGAAGCGTCGAGTGTGGAATATAAACTTTAACGGATGGCTTCTTCCTTCGTGCACCACGAGGTCTGATCTAGAATGCCTGTCCTGTTCATACAGCACCCTCCAAGCCAGAGGGGCATTTCACACCGCGAAGTCGACGTCACCGTGTATAATCCATCGGTGTACACCGTATACCTCAAAACAGAAAATATTAAGCAACGCTCGGAAATTCCGAAATGTGTCGTGGACAGAGTTATTTTTAAGACATGATCTATTCTTCGCGGGAAGGAAGAAGGAAAGCGAGATGTCATCTGCGGTTTGAAAATTATGTTTATATGTAATCGGAGAATAACTTGACGTACTGAATTTATTGACAAGTTTAATACTCACAGTATGTTTAGATTCGCGTACGAATATATTTCTGCTAGTTGTGTGCAAAAGGAAAAACTGTTTATCTAAATAAATCAAAATGTCATAAAATTATGAATGCGGATGTGGGTGTGAATGTGAATATGGATGTAAGATACGGATTATGGAGGAAAAGAATGCTGACAATAAATAATAATTCTTATGTTTAATCTTTTGATTTTAAGACGGCCAAATATAAATCATGAGTTACATACCAAATTCAATAATACTTTTCAAATCGCATATATTATTTACTTCGCGTACATTAATTTCAAAACTTATCTTTTTAATACGTAAAATCGGATAGATATGCATTGATTCCGAGATATTAATCTGCTCTTCTAATCTGATATTAATCTAATTGGAATGTTCCCGCTCGAGTAACGGTACAGATTTCAGAATCAGTTATTTCAATATAGCAATTACTTGAACCAATTTTGCATACTTTGGAATTCAATAATTTAGTTCCATCGTGCAGAATTAACAAAAAATGTATTAATAATACAGCGAAGTATTGCACTTGAATAACGTCTCTCAAAATCATTTATTCCAAAGCTAGTTGTAACTTGGATATTAATATCTTGGATACTGATTCTTAGCATAAGAAATTTTTGCTGGAAAATCCGCTTGCAAAGAAGATACGAAAGAAATTTAAAGAAACAGTATGCAGCAACACACAGAAAAGCGAAAGCTGAAAGCTGCATTGAGAAAATTTTATTTTATTCTCGCAATAAAATGCTATTTTTACGGAAAGCTTTTACATTAACTACTGGTTAAGTTTTTCAGAGTTGCTCTCAAGCAGTTCGCCTCTTTCTATTATTCATTAGACGAGCGAGGTTAAATTTAATTAATTTAAATTTAAATTCCTTATTATACGTTTTCTAGAAGAACGGATCTTTACCCGATGATCTCAATCGAGTATAAAGACCGCTATTAACCTCCCGTCAACTTTTTAATAATTGAATCTTTCGTAACAGAGGAATCTGAGAAGGGCTTACCGAAGGGCTTAAAATTTAAATCGTCCGCCAACTAGGTCGTCGAATATGTTTCCCGCTCTGAAAACGTTATTTTCCTTGCAAAAATTGCGAACTTTCCATTACGGGGAAGATCGCATTCTTGCCGTTCTGAGAACTTCACTTTGAATGGTTGTTTTTACCCGGCGGGAGAACCCTTCAATTTGTCATACAAGACGCGCCGAGCGGCGCGTCCTCGTCTCGTCGAAATACTTCGGCCTCTACCGTCAATGGAACTGGGTTAAGAATTCACGAGTACCCGGAAGAATACGACGAGCGTGCTCGATATATACACTCGCTGGCGGCAGCCAGAGGGTCAACAGCTAAGATAGGCGAAGTCGATTATCGCCGACACCCCCATGGCACGTGGGAAATCGATACCTAATTATCGTTCGGTATTCTACGCGCGAGCTGCCGCGGGAATTTCCTTCGCCGTAGTAAACTCGACCTGTCCTGCGCCGCCTCTATGCGCTCTCGAGGGATTACAGAGCGAACTGGTTCACGAAGTTAAGCACAAAGTAAAGGATACGTGGCGCTCGGTATTTACGTAAGCAACGAAATTTACGGATCGAGGGGTCTCTCGCAGAGAACGGAGCATTGTGTATCTGAAGGATTTACTCTCGCACGCATTTGCACCCAAATCTGCTTCGAGTAGTACAATAAGAAGATACGTATGTAAGGGCCAGAGAAAGTGATATTTTTCGAAAAGCTTTCTGCGCGCCTCTCGACTCCCGTCTCTTCAAAATCATATATTTATTTTTCCGTGCGAATATAGTCAAAATTTTGTGGTCAGTATTCGCTGTAAAAATATTGACGTTATAAAAAAATAGGAAAAATTTTATATATATACAGGGTGAGTTTTTTAACTTGAGACTGCAAAATATCTGGAAAAATAAGCATTGTACGAAAAAAATGTTGCAAATAAACCCTCAATATTTTCGAGGATGCAATTCTATCCCACAAAAGTTAGCCGCCTCCCGCCCCCCCCCTCTGGGGGTGGGGCTGGGGGTAACTTTGAAATCTTAAATGGGAACCCCTACTTTTTATTGC
This sequence comes from Aphaenogaster ashmeadi, assembly GCA_003063805.1. Classification (NCBI taxonomy): domain Eukaryota; kingdom Metazoa; phylum Arthropoda; class Insecta; order Hymenoptera; family Formicidae; genus Aphaenogaster; species Aphaenogaster ashmeadi. Next base: position 371,283 of record NJRQ01000099.1, read on the forward strand.
AGATTCGGATTCTACGTCCAAAAACACGTAAATTTTGTCTAAACCTTTTTTTTCGATTCCTGATAGATGGCGCTGCATTCGGCAAAAATTGGTAAACCTTCGGTTTCTTGAAGGAGAATCCCCATGTTTTATTGCATAATGATGCTACGTTAAAGAAAAGTAACTTTTGTCTGAAACATGTTTTTCGAATTATCGTAGATGTCTACGATAATTTTTTGGCCGTAGAATCCAAATCTGCAATAAAAAGTAGGAGTTCCCATTCAAGATTTCAAAGTTACTCTCAGCCCCAGGAGGGGCGGGAGGCGGCTAACTTCTGCGGGATAGAATTACACCCTCGAAAATATTGAGGGTTTATTTGCAACATTTTTTTCGTACAATGCTTATTTTTCCAGAAATTTTGCAGTTAAAAAACTCACCCTGTATATATAAAATGTAATTTTTTAAATTTTAATATATGATTTTATAAATTCTTTTATAAATTCCTGTGTGAAAAGATTTTTAATATTTAGTTTCCACGAATTTTCCATAAATGTCGAACATTAATGGATCAAAAGTAAATACCCTACTGAAAAATTTTTATTCTCAATTATGATCTCAATTATGATCTCAATAAAAATTTTTCAGTGGGAGCCTCTACTGAAAAATTTTTATTGAGATCATAATTGAGAATAAAAATTTTTCAGTAGGGTAGTCTTTTACCGTTTGCTAAGAGATATTTTTCTATTTTGCGTACAGCATCGTAATAACTTGACATAAATATAAAATTAATGCACGCTTATATTTTTTGTTACTTTATATCTTCCGCAATTATTTCGCGTAAAGTATCTTAGTTCTCAAACGACAAATTTATCTTCACCAGCTCGAATGACGAAATTGAATGATGTAAAGTGTGTCAATATCTTAAGTGTATAGCAAGCTCGCGTTTCTCCATCCCCAGGCCCCGGGAAGAAGCTCATTCGTATCGTTATTTACGAACCCACTTTCGAAACGATTATCGGCTCGCTCTTTCGGGATACGGCCGTTATCCTTTTCCTTCTTCGGCCTCGCCGCCGTGGGACAGAGTCCGGCGGGCATTAGGACTTCACCCAACTCCCATCATTCCTGCTGAAACTGCACAAGTTCCGCGCCCTCTCCGACCGACCTCGGCAAGGAAAATTTCACATCCGGGACATCTGCCGCTGCTTTGCCTGACCGCCGTTGCAATTAACTTTTAAGGCTGGCACCGCTTGCCCGACATGGGCGATGGAATCACGAGGCGTTTCGTGCTACCCTTCGCATTCCTCGGTGGCAATTCGGTAAAGGGAGCCAAAAAATATATAAGATATATGAAGAGTTTCTAAAAGCTCGGTCGAATTCCGGAGGTGGGTCTTCTACGCTAAAACAAGAAAAAAGGTTATCGTTATCGAAGCGAGATTTCAGGGAGAAAGAAGCTTAAAAACGATTATCGTGCGTTGTTAGAATAATGCGGATCGATACTGCGAAGCAATCAATGCCGCAGCTATTACGAAGCTTCCGTGCTTTCGAACAAAAGTTTTGAAAAGACGGTAGCGTCAACGTGCGAGTATTGGATTACAAAGAGCGGATGCAAAAAGACTGAAAGAGAGATAGAACCGCGAAAAAAAAGCTAAGGAGAAAACTCACTGTGCAACTCTACGGTGGAAGATAAAAGTTAACCGGTATCCACCGCGTAGTTGTTATTCTATCCCTGGGAAAAAAAAGAATAACTCGACGTCCCGGCGTGCTTGTTTCTAAAAGCGAGGGGGGTACTTCACAATGGCCCATTGAGACCGGTAGTTCTTCAAGGATTCCTTCGTGAGTTTTACGCGCCATTTAATTGAGAGGGTTAGAAATAAATTGGGTACGGTGTAAGAGCACGGTTTTCATCATTGAGAAAATTGAGAAAATCTTACACAACGCGCAGCAATCAGTTGTTATAAACAACATCCTTATTATTGTCGATACTGTGGCTTTCAGTATCTTTATCAATTAACAATAATAACAACTGTTTCTTAATGATGCATTTAACCATACATTTAATCAAAATCAGGATCAGTAACTAATTTCTAATTAAAGTGCATTTGGAATCAAATATTCAAAAGAAGAACCAAGAATAAATTATAAAGAAGTATTTTATTATTAATATTTGACATTTTTGAAAAATAACTTGCGTGAGATATTTTTTAATCTCAACGAAAAATTTTCATTCTACAAATTCTTCGATAAATATTTGGTCCGTGGGGCACCCTACGGAAGCGCAATCCTGTAAAAGAAAAAGAAATATCAAATGAATCCATAGCTCAGGGGTTAAAGCACTGGTCTTGTAAACCGGGGGTAGCGACCGCAAATCTCTCTGGGGGCAAAACTTTTTCAACCCCCCTCCCTGCCGCGCTTTTTTCGCACCCTTGCAATGCCATCGACGTTAATTCCGCGAGTTACTTAACCTTTGGAGGAACGTTTGCCTTATTGACAAAATTTTCCGGGAAAGTCGTGAGCTGAGTACTATTTCGCGAGTTTCACGAACTTTCTGTCGAATTGAGTCCACTTTGTCGGATCCTAACTGATGACGATTTTTTTCCCCCGGAATCGCTGAATATACGAAGCAAAGTAAAATAGATCAGCTTACTTCGTGTGATTACAACGCTCGAAATATCATGCGAAAAGAATAATGAATGTTATATTTTACAGAAAAATTTTAAATTTCAAATTTTAAATTTTACAAAAATATATGGCGTAAGATTATGTAGGACATGCGTAAATGACCAACAACGAATTGCAAAAACGCTAGTCCCTTGATCATACAGGCTATATGAAAGGAACAATGGTACAAATCACCCGGGTATTTCGAGATCACTGCGAGAGAAAAATGTACATTTAGCGTAGATGATAAATACAATAAATCGTCATTCCAAACTAATGTATAATCGTTTAAAAGCACCATCAAATCATATTTAATCAGAGACGACACAAAGCTATTATTCTGTAATCTTTATTGCATAAATATTGGAAAATTGAAAATCTGATAATGTACATATAATGGAAACTATTATACAATACTATATATTGTCGAAATAAAAGAGAATAAAATAAATAAACACTTTCTTTCTCTTCGTTCGTTTTGTATATTACAAACGACATCGTAAATATGCCAGTCTTTTTTAACAATCAAAATATTTAACGTTTTATAACGCTAAAAAGGATCCAAAGTTTCCAATATTTCATATATTAAAATCCTTTTTCAATCATTCCATAAAAGAGAAAGATCCTGTTTTCCAAATTAATAAAGGCACACTTACTCCGTCTTCGAGTTCAGCGATGTAATTGAAATATAATTTAGCCTAACATCTCGTTCTCGCGCGTTCCCGAATCCGACAAATTGAAGTGCGGAAATGAAGTACGCCCGGCCTCGGTCATTAAACCGTGTCGCGACGAGTTAACTGTCGCAGGAACGAGACACCATTCGACGCTTATTCCTCGGTTACGAACGATACCGCGTATATCGAAACTCGCTGCAATTTCCTGCCGTGTATCAGTAACAACGCTGCGCAAGAGCCTTTATATTCCCTGGCAAACTGGGCCAAGAAGGCAAACGCATCCTCGCGCAACCACATTACGTTACTTCGTGTCAAAGTAACCTGTAGAATAGAACTTTGTCCCCCCAATTCGGTATTCGCATCCTTTGACAATACAGAGTATCCCGAGAAACATAAACTGAAAATAGGCGAAATTTATGGCAAGGTAAATCTAAAAATCAAATCTTTTACAATAGAATTGGATTTTCCATTTCTCTTTTTTAAACGTTTTAATTGTGTTATTAATTACTTGAAACAGTTAGAAACGTTGCTGTATATTTTGTCAATAGCAATTGCTTTCTTCATTTGTTTTGTTTTTCAACGAAAAGCTAAATTATTATTATTTTCTGAATTTTATTATTATTTTGAATTTTTATAAAATACGTTAAATGATATATTATATAATTTATATAACTTTAACGATATTATAAATAAATTCACATTATTACTAAAAATAAAAAAGAAAAATATGACCTACATAAAATAAAATTCTCATCATAAAATTTTTGAAAACGTATTAAATTTTTATCAAAAATTTCCATTTGTTTTTTGATGTTTAATCATTATGTGCATATATGTCTATCAAGATATTCTGAATTTTTACTATTAATCCTCCCCACCCTTCATGTGTTGAATAGTTTGATTTAAATTACAAAAATAAAATAGAGTTAAACATATAATAAAGTGTACTATTACGTCTATAATACGTTTTCCCATTTTATCCGAAGCAGCGTGAAAAAAATTGGATAGCATGAAACTGTAACTTTTCTACCCATTTTTCTCATATTTAATTATTACACGCGCATACGCGCATAAATATACTTCCGGCAGAATTATTTGACGACCGTTTTTGAGAAACGTAGCTGCGAGAATAAAACTACAGTAAACGGAAGAGGAAAAATGCGGGCAGTCGGATATGTAGGACCGTGCTTCGGGAAACCAAATGTTTGCGGACAAATCGTCGTCGTTTTCGACGAGGAAAATCAACAAACGCCCCTCGTTCAGTCCTAATGCACCGCCCGGGATGAAAATCGTTCCGCACGCGCGGACTCTCGATCCCGATCCAGACGATTTTTTGATCCTCTGTTCCCCGTCCTCGAATGACATACCGGGAAAACTATGCGATATAGAAAAACTCGGCCGTTTTCATCGATTTGCGGAATTTCGCCAAGTTTTATGTTTCGAGATCCAGGCCGCGGGATTTAGTAACGCGAGCTTGTCTTGCGAAATGCAAAGCTATCGAGAACATCTTTTCCATTACGAATTCTCGTGCGAGTTTAGGATCGATTCTTTAAACAAGAAAATTCTTCAAATAAGATGGAGAGAAAAGGAGAAGAGTTAACAAAACTCTTTTAATATAAAAAGTTAAGTATTTTCTCTCTTTTGGTCAAATCAGGTCTCTGTATATCATCTTCACGATCAAATCTTTGGTATAAGAATGGTATTAGACATTAAGAAAATAATAGAAGTGAAGCATGAGCTGGACAATGAGGTCTAAATTTTCTACGCGACGTTAAATAGGACAATCTTCACTTGAAGTTATCTTCGATCTAAGATGTGACAAGACGTGAAATTGAAGAACAAGGCTGTTATCAAGATTGTAAGAATGTAGCAAATTAACTGCCAGCAGCTGGCAAAGTCCAAGATTACAAAGTGTTGTAAAATGTGTACAAAACTGTAAACGCAATATGTGTACAAAACTGTAAAAGCATATTTTAAAATGGAATCAAAACATGAATTTTGAAGACTTATTTTTTAAAAACATTTTTGATTGTGAAAAAGATGTATATACACAAATGTAATAGGAGCAAAAGAAAGAAAATATTTTTTAATTTTTCATATAAGTTATTTAAAAAGTTATTAAAAAAGTTTTATTATATTCTTCTCTGTATCTCTCTCTCTCTCTTCATTATTTTTCCTCATTGATTTGACATTTATTACATTTTGTTTCAAAATTAAATCATATTATTTCGTACCTTTCATTTAAAAAGTGTAATTTCGCAATTATAATTGTAAATGTAATTGTACAGCAAAAATGTAATATAATTTCAGATATTTCGTTTGAAGAGTTAAAATATTAATATTTCGTGCGCGACAAATCCGACGGCACTCAAAGGTATCGTGCGGTTTATTCAGATTATTCAATCTACTCTGGGGCGGAGAGAAAAGGATCGGGCACGGTTACTGCAGTTACCTTTGTCTAGCACTTCTTCTCTTTATCCTTGATTTGCATTCTGCGACTGCTTATTTGCATTCTGCGTTAAGATATTCTGCAACTTTGTATTTGAAATTAAAGCGGAACACCAACGAATTGCTTGCTTTGCGCTAATTAAATGTTAACAAAACACGAACATATCTTGAATGCTCGTAACTTTTTTCGTAAATCAGGCAAGACATTTTCGAGTTTACGCTCGTATTACATTTGCTCATGTTACATTTATTTCCTTAACGTACAACACAAGTTCTTATTATTTTAGCTCAAACGCGTTCTCCCCCTCTTTTAGATCAATAGAAAGTGATTTTCTGAAAAATTTTAACTATATTTAGTACTTAAAGCCTCTGATTCATCACTGCAGCCACATCGGTTTACGACGTCAGAACATAACGTGATTTATTTTCTTGCAGTATATATATGTCGAAATAAATAACATTTCCGCTTGCCACGCTCGTTTTCGGCTTGTGCGCTCCTTCTTTTCGGTCCGCGTGAACATTAATAGATAGCTATAAATCTTAATCATCTGTCATGAGGTCCGTTTTCGTATAGAAACGTGAAACACATGTAGATTAAATTATATGGCCATTTATTAGTGAAAGAGAATCATAGAGAGACGGAAACTTCGGTACATTTTCACCAATCTATTCGATCGAGCACGAATAGCTGCGGCGTGTGAAAAAAGATAATTTATATCGACGTGTGGTGTGCAAGAGAGAAAAAGATTCATGTAATTTTTCGATTCTGACGTTCAATATAGCCGTAGCGAAGAGGGCCGGGAATATTTCGATGTATATTTAAAAATCTATCCTCGCGCATTCGTTTCGAGCTTTCTCGTTTGCTCGAACAGCGCAAACTCTTTAACAAATTATACGAAACGCTATTGGATTTAAAGATACGAAAAATACAATGTTCAAAGCAGAGATTAAAAGCGATCTAAAAAATACCGGTAATATACTGCGTAGCGCGCACCTGTGTTATTCTAGTTGATAATAAATACCGGTGTGACGTAATACCGGTATACGCATAATTTTTACGTAATACCCGTATTATAACGGTATTACTAAACATCGATATTGTTGATATTCGTCCCATATTAATATACGAAATTATATCAATGTTATCGTTAAAAGTTAAGAATAAGTAAATATGAGATTATGACTTTTGTTGATTGTGAAGTGAGCTCCATATATTCATATGTCAATGCTATATATATTTACAAATAATATTTGCAAGTCATCACTCGGGGTGATCATAAACAAATTTATGTGAAACTTCTTAAGTTATAAAATAATATCCTATATATACACGGAGAAAATTTTATATTAAAAATTACTATGTATGGCAGTAGCCGTGGACTATTGCCGGAATTATAAAAATTTTTACTATGTAAAACAATGAAAAACATAGTAAACATTTTTATAATTCCAGCAATAGTCCACATCTACTGCCATACATAGTAATTTTTAATATAAAATTTTCTCCGTGTAATAGTAGACATACCGGTATAATACCGGTATTACCGAAAAATTATATGTATACCGGTATTAAGAAAATTTCGGTTATATACCGGTATTTGATGTCCAATACCGGTATTCATTAAAGGTTTTTAGAATACCCGTATTATAAAAATAGAGGTATATATGATACCGGTATACAATCGCTAGCAAAATTATTTCGGTATTCAGTCCCTGGTTCAAAGTTCATGAAGAGGTCACTTTGAGATCTAATTGTAAGTACACGTTTAGAAAAAAAGAACTCCCGAATTTTTTCGCCGCGTATTTCTCCTCGCAGAACGAAACAAGACCTCATCGCTGAATGCTTCCGTTTCGTCTTACGGCGAATAAATTCTACCGCCGATACCGGCGCGGCGGATATCCGGTATCGCATCTGCTCACCCGGTACACACACGCTTGGCAGGCTTATGGGCTTTTCAATTTCGTTCCCCGCCGAGTGCATTCCATACGGCGGCGCGCGATAGCTGTTGCGGGAGCTCTACGTGCGCGCCCGTTGAAATTTTTCCGAGACGGCGTTTCGGAGGCCATTATGGCTTTCCCATTCCTTGAATGATATCCCGGACGAAAGCGCAATGGCGCGGGAGGATGGGCTAACGCAGCCCGCGCGAGAAATGGAAAAATAATTGGCCGGATGCATACGCCAGTCCGGACGCATTTCGGGAATATATCACGGGGACTGAGAAAACCGCACCGTACGGCGCGCAGTTTATTCCGCCTTTAGTTTATTTGCGGTCAGCTCTACCGTATATAAAAGATATCCCAGGTTGCCCGAGAAACGAAATTTTGAGTTGTTTGTATTACTGTCGTTAGATGTTAAAATTACGATTATATACAGGGTGTATCATATGTCACGCTCGATCTCTGGAGACTGAATTAACGGAGTCAAAATAAGTCGAAAATCAAGAATGACGAAATTACATTTGAACCTTCTTTAAAAATTACAATTAAATAATAAAAAAATTATTTAAATTATTATTTTTATTTAAATTAAAAGTTTGTAATTGTTTTGATAACAATAAGTTACACAAAGTAAGTATACTAATATAAGTTATACTTAAGTATACACAAGTACATTACTATATCATAAATCGATGATTTATTAAAAGAAGGTTCAAGAAGGTTATCTCTTCAAAGAAGACTCAAACGTAAATTCGTTATTCTCTCTCTCTCTCTCTCTCTCTCTCTCTCTCTCTCTCTCTCTCTCTTGTTTGTCGACTTATTTTGACTTCGTCAATTAAGTATGATTTACCCTGTATATACAAGATGTCCATACAGAATTTTGCGACTTAAAATACTATAGCAAGACAGTTCTCGAAAAATTAAATAAAAAAGTTATTTATGAATTTTTATTTCAAATAGTAGTTTTTAAGATAAAGGATTTAAAACTGACAATTACGGACTATGCGGTTGCTAATATAATATACAGGATGTCTATACAGAATTTTGCGACTTAAAGTACTATAATAAGACAGTTCTCGAAAAATTAAGTAAAAAAGTTATTTATGAATTTTTATTTCAAGCAGTAATTTTTGAGATAAAAGATTTAAAGCTGAAAGCTGACAATTACGGACTACGCGGTCGCTAATTTATCACACGCGCGATTCATGGACATATAACTGCAGTCTTTGTCTGGTCTGTGATTGGTCAGCTTTAAATACTTATATCTCAAAAACTACTGCTTGAAATAAAAATTCACAAACTTTTTTACATTTCTCGAAAATTTTCTTGCTATAGTATTTTGAATCGCGAATTTCGGGGCACTCTGTATATCTTAATTGTAGATTAATTACGTTATATAACGTAATTAATCTACAATTAATTATGAGAAATAGCTTAGCTTGCTTCATTTTACGTTATTTTATTTCGTACATAAAAACTGATTATTAAAAAGGATTGAATCTCATTAGCGCTCTCTCGGATGTAGAAAGGACTTTTTTCGTCTACGAACGAAAACGTTCGCACGGGGGAAAGGCTTTCGCGCAAACTTGCCTCGACGATCTCACATAAATTTCATCCGAAACAATATCATGTTGTGCTACCGTTTATTGAGTCTTGACCGGAAGGCACTCAAGGCGCTCGGTAGCCACAATGGCTCAATGCTAAATTGAGAAAGTTCCGGAAAGTTTAATATCCCATATACTCCGCAGGGCTAGTCAACAATAATTCTCGTTGTGTCTACAGGATGTATCAAAACTCGCGTATTCCCTTTAAATTATAAATATATCGACGAACTCTCTCAGAGTCGCGGTTTTTCTTAGCAAGAAAATGTGATTAATTAGCCGTCATTAATTGCAACTCTCTGATGTTAAATCTGAAATATCGTGGTATTTAAGGCTCCAATTAAGGTTCTATTAAAACTCGCTTGGAATTAAAATTTATTTTAAAAAATAACGTTCATTTATGAAATGAATAATAACGTTCATTTTTGCACGTTGAAGTTTAATTGACTTGTTAGTCCTTATTGTTAAGTAATTGCAAAATCAGAAGTTCTATAATATTTTCGCTAAAGAATAATAAACTTCAAATTGATCAAAGGACTTGCATAGAGGAATTTGTAACTGAAGAAGAGCCGCGCAACCTCTGGTACACACTGTATATTATGTATACTAAAACACTCTTTACGATACGAACGAGGAGGGGTATAGGGGCAAAGTTTCTTAATAAACGTTGACGTCGACACCGCGTGGCAATTCCTTAAGTCGATACAGAAACCCGCTTTTATGAACTGACTAACGGATTAGAAACGAACCCCGGCTTTAATTGAGCTCCGCAGAAATACGTTAAGCGCATTAAAAATAGATTATGTTAAGAAACTTTGAATCTTACATTATTGGCAATTCTAATATTTCGAAAAAAGGAACGTCATCGCACTTTTCTTTATAAAAAGCCTAAAAATAGATAGCTTTATTAAAATATTATATTTCCGACACCAATTAATGTATTAACAAATTCGGTATAAAAAATTAATATTATAAATACGAGATATGTATTATTAATAGTAATTATATACATCTACGAGTTCTAATACGACTAATAAAACTTCTTTCATGCATACAAAGGCAAACAATCGAGTGACTCATCACATCGTGATGTTAATTTTGTGTTGTCAACAGTCATTAACGTCATATTACCTTTTTAAGTAAACATTTCCGGACACGTGCTTGCATAGTTTTTTTTTTAGGCTTTTTTTAAATAAAATACGTGACTAAAGTATTTCACATACTGTAGGATTATATATATGTATACATATATCGATATATATAAATATAATAAAATCAATATATATTTTTATATACGCACTTCATATGTACGTAATATAAAAATTAATATTGTTATAAATAATTTGGCGATATATTATGCAGAAATCCGTGAAAAAAAAAATCTGCCCCCAGAGAGATTTGAACTCTCGACCCCTGGTTTACAAGACCAGTGCTCTAACCCCTGAGCTATGGAGGCTTTCGATTGACACTTCTTTCAATACGCTAAAAAGGCGATAGGGCATTAGTCATATTTTATACATTAAACAAAAATATTAATTTAATCGCAGCAGAACTTTTCTTTTTTATTTCACAAAATAATATCATTAATTTAAGAAAATATAAAAGATTCTCGTTCAGAAAAAAGAAAATATATTTTTAAAAAAGGAATTTATTAAATACATACATAAAATATTATTTATTAATTAAATATATACATAAATACTTTCGTAACATTATTAAACTTGAATTTTCTACGTTTTTTAATTCTTTGTTAATAAACAAAGATGCGCAAAACATTATATTAAAGAGAAATTGATAGTCTTTTTTTCAAGTTGTTTGCGTTAGAAAAAATTAAATAGCTTTTTTGAAAATATTAATAGCTGTAAAAGGATTCTAAAAATTTAAATAGAAGAGAATTCAAGTAAAACACCAGATTGCCCGCATTGCAACGAATAAAATTGTTCATTTAGAAAAATCATATCATAGGAATTCTACTTTACAACACAATAGCGCTACGTTCTTCCTAGTCAAAAGAATCCGCTAATATATTTCTCAATACCTTTGAGCCTCTTCTTTCGGTGCTACGACTAAATATTAAATATTTATTTTAATATTGCATATTTATAAGGAAACACTCGCACACACACATGCCGCCACCATGAATTTGCGTGTTGACGCTCCGCATTTTATTTCGCATCTGCTGAAAGCTTGAAATTTCGACGAAATCTCGAATCCTCTGAAATGTAACATTTCGTTGAAACCACGCGCTTTACTCACACTGTCTCCGAAATTTTCAATCCGACAAATGTTTAGCCCTCCATCTTTTGGTAAATGTCCCAGTGACCGGACACGAACCTATATCCAGACATTTACACAAGAACTTATTATTATTATTAGTCTCAAATGCTTTTTTATTATAATATTAAAATTTAATTGTAATTTTAAATATTTAAAGATTGTAATTTTATAATTGTGATTTTAAGTATTTAAAAATTACAATTAAATTGTTATTATATAATTGTAATTTTAAATTCATTATATTGTTCAAATTATAATTACGATGAAAGTAAATGTCCCAGTGACAGGACACGAACCTATATCTAGACATTATACAAAAATTTATTATTATTAATCTCACAAATGCTTTTTTATTATAATATTAAAATTTAATTGTAATTTTAAAGATTGTAACTTTATAATTGTGATTTTAAATATTTAAAAATTATATAATTGTAATTTTAAATATTTAAAGATTACAATTAATTTTAATATTATAATAAAAAAGCATTTGAGATTAATAATAATAAGTTTTTGTGTAAATGTCTGGATATAGGTTCGTGTCCTGTCACTGGAACATTTCTTTCATCGTAATTATAATTTGAACAATATAATGAATTTAAAAGAAGTTTAAGCAGAACGATATTTAGGTATCGTATAACCGAAATTCGGCATATTAAATATGAAAGCACTATCTACGCCGTTAGTAAAAAAAAAGAGCGTTTTATTTCAACATTGATGATGACAAACAGCGTGCGATGTAAAAGGCTCGTGAAAAACGCGTTCCATCACTCGTTTTCCGCCAAATAAGCTACGAAATGCGGTGGAGGAAGTCGATGAAGGACAGCCCGTCGTAATGCAGCTGGTTCTACGCGCGCAGCCACTGTACCTTTCGCATACCTTAGGGAGTGTATCCTTGAATGCGTTCGCCGGGCGACAAAGTCCGCCTGCGCGCTCGTCGTAAAATCGCTACGTCGCCTGTTTTAAGCTACCGACTTCGCGACGTCACATATAAACTTTAAGGATAAAATGAGGATATAGTAAAATCTTATGCCGACGTCGCCTGGATAAAGCTCAACTTGTCAAAAAGCAAACAAAAGCATCTTTATTGCCGCTATTATTATTGAACGCATTATCACGCGTTGAATTCCGCAAGCTTAACTTTATCGTGAAACGATTGTAAAAATCGACAGTGTATCTTATCGGAGTATAGATCGTTCTCCAGTTCCTTCTTCGAGATCGCAGAAGAGAGCAGTCTTTAAAAAAGAAAAAGCGGGAACTGCGCACAGTTTCGCAGCGTAATTTTTTACGACGCTGTAACTTTTTACACGCTGGAACGGTCGTCCGGGGGATCCTCTCTGCAAAAATGCGAAATAGAAAATTATTCGATAATAACGGCTAAGTTCGCCGTTTCGAAATTAAAAACTTTCGCCGGAAATTACGGCGGAGGCGAGAAACTAACGAACTACGTTCAAGGACTGATTAAGTTCCGACGGGGGCTAATTAGGAGCGGTTCGTGCCATTCGTCGACTCGCGAAAATCGTGCTGATTTGATTAAGAGTATAAACAACGTCACAGTTAAAATGGAAAGCGCGTGGGAAAAAAAAGCGCGATCATTTCGAGTTTATGCATTCTACGCTCCGCGAGGAAAATAAATAAAGGCGAAACGAATGCTCTTAGCCGAAGGTGGAAGCGGAAGCATTTGTTTGTTTCGCGTTATAAAGCACGTCGTACGTTTCCGTTTGAGTAATCCTCCGTTTTTACTGCGAAGCAATTGCTTCGCTTTTCCGCGCTCCAAGTCTGCAAGGCGTCTTTTGTCGTCGCTGTCACGTCAGCTAACGTAATCTGGTTATCGTTAACGTACTTATCGCGGCAATTGATCTTCAGAACTCGTAATAAATAATTATGCGATCGCGACGCACGCATATTACAAGATAAATAAAAAGAGAGATGGATATTCGAAGGATATACCAGGAAGTCAGCAACTCAATTTAATATCGAGGTATTTACACTTTCACGTGTATCGAATATGCTGTGCTGTACGTCATTTATCTTCAACGTTAATACAACTTCTTACTGGCAGAGGCAAATAATCTCGGATATAAGCAAACGCTTTATTAAAATTTTATTTATTAATATTTTTGCAATATTCTATAATTTTTATAATTTAATATTTTATTATAATTATTTAATATTTTAATTAATTATAATAATTTAATATTTTATTATAATTATTAATATTTCTCAAAGAAACATAAAGAAAATATGAATATTTTTAATATTTTATTTTTGTTTTTAACTAATTAATATCAACACCGGCTATATCATACTTGATGCTAATTTGAGCAACAACGTTTTTCTACAAGAGCAATTTAGAATCAAGTAGGAAAGGGAAGGTGAAGGTTCAACACTTTATAATCCAACTTCTATCCTCTTGAACGAGAATGCAAGTGCATTCCCTCGCACCCTTCTGGAGTGCCTGCTATCAAAATCCAGGAAGCCCTCGCCAAGTACTATCGCCCTCGAGCGATTGTCTTACAGCCAGTGTTGCGCTTAGATAATTTGAAATAATCTAGATACAGATACAGATTAGATAAAACATGCGCGCATATATCTCAGATAAGATAAAGATAATTCCGGGGTTTGAGTATATCTAGATAAAAGATGAATTAGTTTAGTGTTTTATCTAGATACTTTTAAGATGATATTTAAAACAATTTAAAGATAATCGTGCCGGTCTATATCCCGGCCTGATAGCCGCGCGTCTACCGTCTATTATCGTTAATATTACTATCGCTTCTTGCGCGATGATTGTTCCGATTGTGAACATCGGCGTAATCGATGTTTATAATCGCGCAGCGCGAGACGGACGATTGCAAAAGTGCGATTTTCTACTTTGCGAGGAAATTAGCATCGCGTAACGGGCGCACGAGCGTGGCGCAGTCAAGGACGTGGCATTACACAAAATGCAAATACAATTTTGTTGTCGATACGTAACTCGCTACCGTGCGACACGCGAGGTCGGCGAAAGAAAGAGCTATCAGGATGTAACGGGGTATGATAAACGTCTTTGATAATGGACGGATGGAGGTCTCGTCCTCGTGCGCGCGTTACGAAACGTGTTCGTGCGAAGAAGATTGTATCTCGAGAATCATTTGGTTCACTCGAGCGGATTGTGCTTGTGCATACAACGCTTTAATGTCCATTTCTACCAATGTATATATTAAAATTTTAATTAAATTATTTATATAATAATTTAATATAAATAATTTTATAATTATTAATTTTTAAGTTTAGAATTATTTTAATATATATTTAAATATTTTATTCTATATTAAATAATTACTGTTAAATTATTATTTATGATTTTAATTATTTTTTTTAATATTAATTTTTGTTTAATTAAAATAATTTTAAGAATTTCTATCAATGTAGATTAATTTTAATCTCGGTTTAACTTACTCTTTCTTTATCTTTTTCTAATTCTTAGAACTAGATATGGACACAAATCGGGGCGAATGCACCGCAAATCCAAGTGTGTTATTTTTACACGCGTAAACATCTAAAAATGACACGCATTTGACTGAAGCTCTTTTCACATTTTTCTTACCGTTTTAGGTTACGTCATTTAACACGTTTAAGCGCATTAAATTAAAAATTAATACGTTCAATCGTGTAAAATGCCATGATTTAAAACGGCAAGAAACGTGTAAAAAAAGCTTTAGTTAAAATAACACGCTTGGATTTGCAGTGTGCGAGATCAGTGGCACGCGGTCTTGCATAAATATAAATATTAAAAATACCGTTATAATGCTTGGAAATATATTAAAGAAAATGTTACAATGTGCGGAAATGCCATTATAATGTATGGAAAGTATATATAAGAGATGAAGACTATTTTATTACACGTTTTAATAACAGATCTATTTGTATAAATATCTCCCGGACAGATACGTCAAAAAACGAGTAGCTCTTTTAAATCAGAGATAACTGAAGAAAATGAAATCGTCTCGCGCGGAATTAAGGGCTTTGGAAATAGAAAGTAGAGGGGAATAACAAAACTCTGGTGATTTTCTTCATCGAAAATTCTCTGTTAAGATAAACTTAATCGGATTACTTAACGAGATTATAATTTCAGAACCAATTGCAATATTATAATACGTTTGGATATAAAGTGAAAGGATGCAAAAAAATTATCTGCTAATACACTGAAACAAAAATGCTGTTTCTTCAATCAGAGTCTATGTCACGGGCTGCCACAAACATAAATAGTTCATTCAATTGTATTATGATTGGACCAAATATTTAGATTATTACAAGAATAATCTAGACTTTAATTGAAGCAACAACATTTTTTTCTGTGTATACAGTTATGTGTAAATATATAATAGCACCGCAATTATTTGCACATAACTGTATATGTAGGATTAAATTCTAGCTTTTGTGGTCATATAAAAATAAAAAAAATATATGTATATATATTTTTTTTATATGACCACAAAAGTCAGAATTTAATTCTAGATATACAGTCAAAACAGTTAAGCATGGTGGAGGAAACATAAAAATTTGAGGTTCCTTTTTTAGTCGGTGCCATTATTTTGCACATAACTGAATATAAGGTGAGAAGATATCCATATCAAGCTCGTTAAAGCAGAATCCGTCGTCACAATCGTTCAGAAGGGGATGATCCCCCAATCGGGAACAATAAAACCGTACTGAAACACTTACCGCGATAGGCGATTCAGAATGACGGCGTATCGATCCGGAGTCAAAAGTTTACGTTATCCAGTTCGCGCGCGAGTCTCAGGGTGACCTCCAGGGTGGAGGTGTCGCTGTGCCACTTTGCAGAGGACGCGTTGGGATCCACCGGATGCGGCGTCGGTAGGTGCAGCCGATATCTGGCGGAATCGCGACCGGTTTTACGCGCCGGGCAGATTTACGGCCTCGTAAAATTGTCAAAGAAGAACGCGCTCGCGCGTCGGAGTCAAACGCGACTCCGAAACGGCGGGCGAGCTTCGCTCTCCTTCTGTCACGCGGGTCACGCCGATAAATTCCCGGTCGTGGCCGCCGCCTCACCTTGGGCTGCGCACGTCGATCGCCTCGGATTCCACGGAGAGCTCCACTTTTTCCCGCGTTTCCTGGGGCAATTTCACCAGCACCGACAGCCACTCGCAGGACGCCGTACTCGGCGTCTTAAACCCCATCTAAATAACAATTCGTCAGTCTTCAGGGCGATTCACACGTAACGCGTCAATCGGAATGAATTCTTTTTCGGCATTCCGGCGAAGCCAGCTTTGTGAGAGAATAATTGAGAAGTTCCACAAGGACGCGGCGTTCGCGTTATCTTGGCTCCGTTGCTTTATCGTGCCACATTTTTTTCAGCGGCAACTCTATTCTTCCAGGAAAATTGCATGCATTTTCATTTTCAAAGCGCAATCCGAAAACGAGGGTATGTACAGGAGATGAATGAAATAATGTAAACACCTGGGAAATACACTGCTTGTTTCATTAATAAGAAATTGGCCTACCATTTGTCTTTAATACAGATTTTATCCTTGTTGGAACAGAGTCATACAATGCCTGAGTAGTCACCAGTGGAATGCTATACCATTTTTCTAGTAGAATATCTTCACAATTGCTTAAGAGATATTGGAAGAAGAAATCTGCTTCTCATTCTGCTCTTCAAAACTGCTTATGATGATATGATTCGATGATATTTAAATCAGACGATTATGCTAGTCAGGAAAGATGTTGAAGTTTTAAAGAACAGAGGGTAGTTTTAGAAAGTAGAGTAAAAAGCAATTTCCTCCTCCAATATCTCTTAAACAGCAATTGGAAGATGTTCTGTCAGAAGAATAGTATAACATTCA
The DNA here is from genome assembly GCA_003063805.1 of Aphaenogaster ashmeadi. Classification (NCBI taxonomy): domain Eukaryota; kingdom Metazoa; phylum Arthropoda; class Insecta; order Hymenoptera; family Formicidae; genus Aphaenogaster; species Aphaenogaster ashmeadi. Next base: position 388,707 of record NJRQ01000099.1, read on the forward strand.
CTCGTGTTTCTTCAAGCATTGTATGATTCTATTTCAACAAAGATAGAATCTGTATTAAAGACAAATAATGGTCCAATTTCTTATTAATAAAACTCTTATTAATATTTCCCATAATTTTGTCCATCCCTTGTATTTTTATTTTTGAATTAAGTTAGCATCTTATTGTTTCATTTCTTCACATTTTTTTTTGTTAGTCATTATTGGCTTTGAACTTGCAATATGGAAATACATACACTGAGAAAAAAATGCTGTTGCTTCAATTAAAGTGACGTATCACTTTAATTGAAGCAACAGCATTTTTTTTCTGTGTAGATTTTTGTCTTCGGAGAAAAAGAATACATCTACTATCTATTTTATCTAACTTATTCTTACTACATTAAACATTCTCGAACTCTCCGAAAGATGGTATAGAACTTAAAACCGGCTATTTAGCATTAAGTCCACGATAAGAGTGTAAACTACTATACGATGTTTACGAAACACTGAATATTACACCAAATCCCTACTTCGTTGTAAGAGGAAACGAGACGCGCGACTTACTCCCAGATAAACATCCTCCGCCGTCACTGCCTGCTTAAACTTCATCTCGTATTCGGGCGCCTTTCTGGGGTCGTAATCCTGCGAGCTCCGGGTGTCGGCCGCCTCCGAAGGATGCCAAATATCGTCACCCGCGCCCCGGAGGAGTGCATGGGGTCCCGAATGATCCTGGGAAGGGTCGCTCGGAGCACCGATGTCACCCGGTCCTTGAGCAAATATTTCATTTAATACTGGGAATCCATTTGGGAGGCAGAAGAAGAAATATTTCATTTACGATCTGCCAATCGGCCCGCCCCGGTCCCGCTCGACTAATGACGAATAACGTTACGTTGTCCCGAGAATAACGTGTGATAGCATCGGACACCAGCCGGAGGCGGCGAGCAAGCTGTTTAACGGTAATTTAAAAACGGATGTATAACGATGATTTATAATTAACGCGCTGTACGACGCGACTGCGAATTGAGGATTACACGAGTCCTATTAGAATTAATGATTGACAGCGCAAATATAACTCGCAGGCTCGGTTGCTTCATTGGCTGGATCGTTTATAAAGCGTTACGTCGATAATATTACCGGTTTGAGAAGAGGAAATCGAAATATGCGTGTATAAAACTCGCGCTACGTTACGTTCAGTTATTAATTAACATTACTACGTCTATAATCCAACGAAGGGAGGAAAGGAGAAGGTGCAATCCTGCGCAAAACTACTATATCTACACAAAATATCTGCTTAAGATAGAAGCGTCGTAAAAAATTCATCTCTTCTTCTTGATAGAGATATCATATGTCTCCCTCTGGATCTTAATTTTTTCAATTTAGAATGACGTTATGATTGACAACCAGATGATTTCTTGTTTGAAATTTATACAATTAAAAATAAAAATCTGCATAAATATTTCTTTAAAAAATATTACTTGAAAACACGTTCGTTTGGCAGAGCCTTACATAAAATGTAGCGAGTGTTAGATGCATTTTCAAAAAATTCAAGAAATTTAAAATTTGTTTTTTCTGAATAATTATTTTTCATTGTTTTATTTTTACCAAATGAAGTATCTTATCTCTTAACCCCCACATCTTTTACAATCTGAATAAAAATGGTATCCCTAACAATAAATATATTTACACTCTGCCCTCCCTTGAAAAAACCCAGGTAGCAAGGTAACGTTATTTGTCGTCATTTTGACGTCAAAATGACATCTTTGACGATATTTTGCTGTTAAGAATGTTCAGGCAGTACAGGTACTTTTTCCCTGCTAAAAGTTAAGTTGCTTATGTACAATCAGTTTCAAGAGTTAAATCATTTTTCGCATTTTTGGCAACATTGCATGGCATTCGATAGTGTACATGTCACTCATAGTCTTCTTATCTGTATTTGAGCGTATGTAAGCAAGTCGAGATAATAAACATAAACATAAACATAAACATTAAACATAAACATTATTAAATAAAAGAAACGAGTCTCCTAATTAAACTAAAAATTGGTATAGACAATTATGTGGTCTTAATCGTTCTGCTTGCAAAATTTCATATTTTTTTCATCATTTTTCATTAAGATATAATAATTTTTCCCCCATTTTCCATAAGACTACGTGTAATTTTATTATTTAATTTTCTCAGTAACAAGCTTTCTAAACAGCCTCAAACTTTGACAGAATTTTTTTTATGGTGAAATCTACACAATCTAATTGATTTTAGCGAGTTTTCATCATTTTAGTCGTAATGCCTGAACATCCTTAACCCTAGAAGGCAAATGTGGGGTTCCTTGTCACCCCAAACGAAATTCAAACTACGCTTCTGAAATAGCCAGGTACACTTTCGGGTCCGGACCCATACTATAATTCAAAAAACATATTATATACATCGTTTTCCTCATAAAAAAACGAAGAAAATGCATTATTTAACTATTAATTTACTGCTGATGGAAAGGATTGAGACACCCGAGAAGTTTAGGCCCAGGTAGCAAGCTGACGTTATTTGTCGTCATTTTGACGTCAAAATGACGTCTAATGTCGTCAAAATGACGACAAATAACGTCAGCTTGCTACCTGGGGGGTGCCGTACCATCCCACTTTTGCCTTTGAAGCTCAACAAATTCAGTTTTGCCTTCTAGGGTTAAAATGACGACAAATAACGTCATCTTGCTACCTGGGAAGTTGTAAGGGCGCCCAAGTTCTCTATCGTTGTTTCGCCGCGAGTTTCGGGCCCGCGAATGCGAACAAAAGAATGCAAAATAAATAACCGGCTCCGCGAACATACGAAAATACGTGAATAAAAAGTACGCACGCGCATATACACCACATATGGAGCTGTTGTGTTTGCCAATTAATCGCGTTGCTCGCCAAATAATATCACGAACAATACATCGAATTAAGCGTAACGATACAACGAGATTTTAGTTCGGGAACACGAGGCACGAAATTGCACAGGGGAAATTAGCGGCGCCGATTGTTTTAACAGTAACAATTTTGCCGTGTACATCTCCATAATTAATCAGCCGTAAGCGCAAACTCACCCAACTTCCTCGCGCCCGCCTGCGGTAAATCGTCCTCGACGTCGGAGTCGTCCTTCGGCGGGCAGATTAAATTTTGGAGCGCCTCCAAATCCCTCGGACTGAAACAGCCTTCCATCGCGAATATTACATACGCCGGAGATAACTCTCGCCCTACAACGGCTACAACCTACAACGCCGCAACAACAAATTGACGTCGCTATGGCGACGAGCTCGCGGTCGCCCGATAAGGCGGTCCGATTCGAAATTGGCTCGGTCGAAAAATTCCACGCTTGACGTCGCGCGGGCGCGAAACTATTTATCTATTAAATTGAATATGCAACAGTCCTCCCATCGGATCGGAGAACAGTTTCAATCGCGTGTCACGGAGACGGGAATACAAAATTGTCGAACGTGGTTGCGGTACGTTGATGGGATTTTAAAATTTTATTTTATTTTGTTTGTTTTACACGCTCGTTTGACTGCTTATTTGCGAATCTTCACTGCAAATCCAAGCGTGTTATTTTAGCTGAAGTTCTTCTTACACATTCCTTACCATTTTTAATCTGTCATTTAACACGATGGAACGTATTAATTTTTTAATGACGTAATCTAAAACGGCAAAAAAACATGTAAAAAGACATGGGCGCCCTTACAACTTTTTTCAAGGAGGGGCAGAGTGTAAAACTTAGGGTTGCCAAACGAATGTTTCTTCAAATAATATTTTTTAAAGAAATATTTATGCAGATTTTTATTTTTAATTGTATAAATTTGGAACAAAAAATTATCTGGTTGTCAATAAAATCATTCTAAATTGAAAAAATTAAAATCCAGGGGGGCATATGCCCCTTCTTGCCCCCCCTCATGGGCGCCCCTGTAAAAAGAGCTTCAGTCAAATGTGTCATTTTTACGGCGCGTTCAGATTCCTCACCCGAGTGCCCTTAGGTATCGTTTTATCCTTGTTTAACATTCAGTAAACAACAAGGATAAAATGATACCTGGGGACACCCGGGTGGGGAATCTGAACGCAGCCTTAGATGTTATGCGTGTAAAAATAACACGCTTGAATTTGCAGTGTTATCAGTCACCGAAGAGACCTTGGCCCGTATTCTGAACGCACTTTTATCAATAAACGCGCTCATTTATTTCTGATATTCTATAGTACATGCCTGTCTCTTATACACATCTAGATGTGTATAAGAGACAGGATGGAGACTTAGTATTCTGGCCCGTATTCTGAACGCACTTTTATCAATAAACGCGCTCATTTATTTCTGATATTCTATAGTACATGCAGTGGCGGATCCTGGGGGGGGGGGGTGTTTGGGGTTAAAACCCCCTCTCTTCCAAATTAAAAGAAATCAATTTTGCTACATCCGTTTAAAAAATTTAGATAATGAAATGCAGTTAGTCGCCTCCCATCCCTATTATTAATCATATAGACTACGTTCCATAAAGCGCATATGCACGCAATAATTTTGCCGAAACCCTCCACCCCCCCCCCATTATCGACGTCAGAATCCGCCACTGAGTACATGTAACGTAAACTATATAGGCAAAAACACGCGTGACGTACATACGGACAAATTCTCATCGTTCTTTAGAATTTTTCGTTCTTGGATGTTATAAATGTTATTACGGAACACAAGTTGGAATTTGACCACGAATTGGACTGGGAAAACATAAGGATATTGGATAATGAAAGGTTCTTGGGGAAAAGACTTATCTCTGAAATGCTTAATATCAAGCTTCAGAAAAATGCATTAAACTTGAAATCAGATACTGATTTCTTACACCATGCCTATGCCTCAATTATCAACATTTTATGATTTTATAAATTATAATATCGGTTAACACATTGTCTGTCATCGTTGTTTATTGAGTATATCTCATAATTATATTCCGTTATTTATTTATTTATTTATTTAATTATGACTCGTCACTTCGTTATAAATTTTGACTTTGGTTCAACCTCATTTAATCGTTGACAGCAGTTGAACTCAGTTCATTTTATCTAAACAACACTTATTAATTTTAACAAATTGACTTTGTACAGTTAATGTTCTTTATTTCTCTTTGTGTAAAAAAAATTTGATAATGACCAACGATTTTCAATTTGTGATCTTGTTCTTTTGTTGCATCAGGTAAGTTGGAGACAAAATCATTATTTCATGCTTTGTTCTTTTCTGCATAATTTTAATTATAAACTAAAAATTTCATTATTCTCTTTAGTTTTCACTTAGTCCACAAACTAGTGGAGTGTACACTTCCTAACTGTTGCAAATTAGAAGGTCCACTCTCCGATGCACATCAAGAGCTAGAAGGAAATTTATAGGAATATCGTACATACACCTTAACTCATGTCACTGAAGATGGCTCGAAACGAGACCGAAACGTTCGCATTTTTATAGCATATTCATGTATGAATAAAGTAAATATACTTTTTACTCAATTATTATAATCATTGCACACTAATTACCGCGCTGTCACTCTCAATTGCCCAGTTCTATTATTGATAAATGTTATTGTTATTGGATAAATTTCATAACTATCCTCCATAGTTTGTCAAAATATATAAGATAATATAAAGCATGTTATTAT
>NJRQ01000099.1:433932-462663 GCA_003063805.1 Aphaenogaster ashmeadi
TAGACAAATTTCTGAACTGTGGATATAGCAAATAGATAGCAATGTAATAAATAATCTCTACTTACGGGCAGACACTGCCTGTAAAGGAACATTGTCGATAATGCCTGACATTGTACTTTGAAGTGATATATCGGATAATCTTCTTAAATGCGACATTTGAAGATTGGGAACATTCAACCCATCAGCAAACAGCTGTGGATTGGTCTGGATAGTTTCCACTGAAATCGAGTTTTTGCATTAAAATATTCTTTTCTTTCAATTTTACCACAAATCTTGAGGAGTGAAAAATATAACTTCTGCTTCTATCTTCCATAATTTTATTTGTAATTCTAATATACTTACGCAAGTGATAAGGCTGTCCATTGCCGAGCGGATACTTTTGATATCGGGCAATATTGACTGGCGCGATCAGTGAAAACCTCGCTGAGATCAAAGGTTCCAATCTCGCGGCCACAGGATCCGTGGGATGAAACAGATTGTACATTTGGTTAACTAACGGCTTGGGTATGAAACTATTCCTGTCACTGGACGCGGCGATTTTTCTATAAGCGAGAACTAGCGCGAGCGGACTGCCGAACGTAAAAAAGTCACCCACTTCGAAGTCCAGTTTGTTATCACTGTAAACGATATGGAAATAAGAACTAATTAATACTTTCATAGTCATGGGTCTCTAATTCTATTGGCAACGCACATTATTATATCGAATGTAAATAATTGACAACAGGTCGCGATATATTAGTTTCCTTTGTTGTCTTGTCTTCTTAGCTTTACTTAAGAGATTTAGACATTGATATATAATCGTAGTTGCTCACCTCGTGCCGGAAGACCTTCTTCTAGGAGATGGCGCGGACAGATGTTTGCCGTCTTCGTTTCCGCCGTTGTCAATGCCCTGCTGGCCGCTACCCTCCAGAATGCTGTTCTCACTGCTATGCCTTGAGTGCTGTGTCGCCTTGCATAGGGCATCGTAGGTCAGGATCGATCCCACCGAGTCGCCCACAAAGCAGACCTGTCCACTGAAACCTTTACCCTCATCACTCTTGATAAAGTCATGGTACACTTGATTGGCGCTCATCACCACACGCGACACCGTGTCCTGATATTCGGAAGTCGAACTCGCTAGCAGTGGAATCGCACCGATCGGGATGGTGTCGTGCGTCACTTGCGGAGCGTCCATGCACGAAGGCGACATATCGAAGCTGTATGGACTCAGGCTACACAATGAAATTGTAAGATTACAATAACATTCATAGATGACATTCGAGCGCAAAAGATAGATTATACTACCTTGACAAAATTCCCAGACCTTCGGTGCAGATGGAAGGACAGGCAACGAATTTAATAGATACGTGACCGACCATGCTAGGATAATGCTGTCTCATGACAGATTCAAAAGCTCCACGGAATGTCGTTATATCTGACTTTTTCGCCGTTAAATCGACATTCGCGTCTAAAATACAAAACGTGATTCTGGATCAATATATGCCGATATATACAGTGATCTTCTTGATCAATTCTTTTCAATGAACACAATAAGGAAATATGTAAAATCGAAATTCTACATATATCATTAAACACTTACGTAATAAAGAGTATATATGATTATGTACGAAATAAAAAATGTATAGTATTAATTTTCATAAATTTAAAAAAATTAAAAATTTATAAATTATACAAATTGGACAAAAGAGTCCTCACTTACCTAAAACACTACCGCCGTGCACTACAATAATTAAAACAGTAATTTTGCATGGTTGATGTGTAGGAGAATGTTGAGGGGATGCTGGACACGACACGTCGATGCTGGCCGACGTGGTAATTTGCAATCTCTTACTGCTTCGTTCGTTGGTGATACGTTGCAAATACGAAGGTGAAAATATTGTATCTTCTGAAAATAGGGAAAGCATTGTTATCGTCCACGTTAGAAAAACAAAGAGGTTTTTAATAACTTAAATTTCTCTGTTTTATCATAAAATAGAAATAATTTAGTAGACAGAAAATAATGCGGTGTAAGCTTAATAATAATTATTACATTTATGCTACAAGGATACATTTTTAAATATATTAACCTTGTTCGTTTGCCGCAGGTGGTGTCCGCACAGTCGTGTCCTCCCCTTCTGCTAGAAGATCCAAAGAACTCCATTTAGCTAATGAAGAGGTATCTTCAAAGTCCTCTGTGTAATCAGAAACGTTAACACTGCTTATGCAATGTATCTTCTCCCGGTTTAATCGTTTCGAAACAGGACTCGCAATAATATAAAATATAAATTGATAATATGAAATGTGATGTTTCAAAGAGCATGATCTTACAAAAGAAATAACAATTTTATAACAATATTTGTCTAATAATTTACGATATATAAATAAGAAGCTCAATTGCAATTATAGATTGTTCAAATTCTAAATTATATAGAGGTCATATCGCACGTGTTACTCCGTCTAATGGAATACCTGTGTGAGACTCTATCTAACATATGCAGAACGAGTTAATTTTCGTTAGCCACTAGATTAATTAAGTCTCCTTGCTACGTAGCCATGCTGCCGCATGCCGCGTGTGAGTTTCGCGTATTCTCATGCTCGAGTCTAATCTTAGTCGCATGTCACGCCGAAAGATGCAAATTTTCTATGTGCCAAACAGCCCGATTTATTGCATCATCTACGCGTATTTTAAGGCCATTCTTTAATTCTACAGACATAGTGATGACACACATAGGTATGACGGTTCTTTCTCTCTCTCTCTCTCTCTCTCTCTCTCTCTCTTTCTCCCTCCCCCTGTTTTTCTCTCTCTCCTTCCCTTTCTCTCGTCTCGCAACTTATCTCGCTTATTACTTAATCACTCTACGTGTCCTACCTTTGCGTATAACAGGTATAATGAACCCAGCTGCAGTATGGGGGTGCGACATAAAAAACAAAGAGGATACACATAAAAATGCAGCACATGCTGTTCTCTCTACTTGAATTATCTATGCATTGTTGCGCGCGGGACACACTTCTTTCGCATGATTCACAGGAATTAGCAAAGAGCGTCATAAGACTTATCAATATTAATATCATCAAATTATATAGAAAACGTTTTATACCTCAAGAGACTCAATTACACATATATTATACGGAAATATCTTGTATACTATTCGGAATGTCACATATTTAGATATTTTCAAATAATACAGTCTAGAGAATTCAATAGATATTTCCTTGAAAATTTTCTCAAGATTATTATTTATTTATATATTTATTAATTTCAACATTAATGCCTGAATGATACTCGCTCTTTAGAATATTCGGTATTTATCTTTTAAATAATATATCTTTTCCTTAAACTGATCAGATTCGGCATTTGTCGTCTTAAGTCTTTCATTGATTTATTAAGATTCATTATTACGGAAAGCAGCGTGTCGCAGAATTATTATCCGGCTATCATTCATTTATTACGAGCCGTGTTAATGCGTTTTCTCTAAATTATCACATGCATGCTATACGTACACGCATACGTCGTAACAGTCTTACCCTGACAATCGAAGAATTCGTCGTCGCTGCCGGATTCGGACTCCCTGACGATGCTCTCCATCCTCCAGTTCGCGATCTGAATGTCGAAGCTCTTATTCGAACTCGGCGAATGCAAGGGCACGATGTTCTTCAACCACTCCTTCTTGGCCTTCTCACCGGAGGGCGCGTTTCTGCAACGCAGCTCGCTTTTAATCCAATTAATTCATTAATTCAATCATACGATGAACGGAATTTAATATCGTGTCTGCATTAATAATACAATCATCATCATATTACTTTATTATCGTCCAGAACTTTTTTATGGCAGTTGGCTATAGTCAAAGCTATATAAACTACTAACACCACAGATATGATGAATTCGAAATTATCTTATCGTTGTAAAAGAATAATGAAAGCGATATTAAGGTAGTTGTCTCGTGACAGTAGAAGCCAAAAGTATACTCTAAGTCAACGCCGACTACCTACCGCTATCTACGGTTACAGGCTGAAAACTTTTGGGTAATTCTATCCTTCTCACACAAAACAAAGCGCGCGCCGTGCGCCCCTCGGCGACCAACAAATCACTCCTTTACGTCAAATAATCGTGAAATTCGAGATCTTTTTAGTATTGTATTTCTAAAACTAAACGGTCAATAATTTTGGTTTTTTTTACTAGTATTCCTAAAGTGTCTTTCTATTATATATTCGTTTTTCATCACTGTGTTATGGTTTGTTCTAATTGTAAAAATTCAAAATACGAGATTTTCATACGCTTTGCATGCGATACAAGGGAAAAGTGCAATTTTCGATAGCGATTATCTCGTGTTCGGGACGGTCAATAACTTTTAAATTGCACAAACGTGTAGATATCACATTTATATTAGCATACAGTTAAATTTTCAAATATTTCTTGTGAATTGCGATTCGCGAGACAACTACCTTAAAGGCGGTACTTATAATCTCATATATTCAAGATTCTTATATTCGAGATCGTCTTAAATTTAGTCAGGAGCGGTCTTAAGATTCCATCCAGCTAATGAGATGACCGTACAGCGTCTCGAGATCATGCTGAATACAAGATCGGACTATGAATACCGGTTTAAATACCGGTTATTATCTGATGCATACATAATGACGGTACATAAAAACGAATTTTATCATAACAAGTGCTTTACAGTCAATAGCTGCAAAAACATTAAATAAGTATGTATTCGAATAATTTACCTCGCTTTTGCATACTTACACAAAATTATTTTCCTCAAAAGCTATCATACAATTATCACATTTGTTCTGTATCTTTAACTCATAGTCAGGAAAGATCATCTCCTCGCCGATTATATCGTGATTTACCGAGCACTCTACGCATAATGGATATGTTACCGAATCCGACACCGTTTAAAATAATCAAAAACAAATTTCTGAAAAATCAGCTCGATCTTTTTTCAGAATAAAATCTTGATCGCAGAGGATACAAGTTCACTCATCGGTACAACTGTTGGCATTTTGCGTAAAGCGAATAGCGTAGGATCGGGGTAATCTTACTTGATCTCATCCAGGTCGATCGGCGAATCCTCGGGGCTGATCTCGCCCTCGGAGCTGGCCGCCGTGTTGATGATGGGAATGTCGGACGGCTTCCTGACGGACGGCGGGCTCTGCGCCTCCTCGTTCTTCTCGATGCTCCCCAGGGTGGCCGCCAACGTCTTGGCTACCGCCGACTCCTCCGACGTCATCGTCGCGTTCGCCGTCGTCGCTGTTGCCGTCGTGATCGACGTCGTCGCCGTCGCGTTCACCTTCCGATTCTCGTCATCGAGCTCATCCTCCGAGTCACCCAATCCCATCTTCCGCTGCAGCGCCAACTGCGTCTGCCGCTCGATCTCCCTGATATCTTCCATCGTCAGACCGTTCCACTCGTCCTGCCAGGCCCAGGCCTGCCTGTGCGCCCGCACCATCGTCTTCCGCAAAGCTGGAACCGACCTTAATACGTCTCACGCACGGCCGACCGGGTTGTGCCGGTTAAAATTAACCCTTTCGATCACGACCTCTTGTGTGTCACGGGGAGGAAGAAGCTATTCCAGCAGCGGTAAACGGCAACGCTCGGTGTTGCACACGCAGAAGTAATAGCGAATTGAGAAAGAAATAAGCTGCAATTCCGCTAATTCGACGAGATAAGTCTTTATGTTAAAAAACTATTTTTATTTCGGATACTTCGACTTTATCAAAAAGTATAAAGATATGCTAAAATATTTAAATTAACACGTTGACTGCCGAGTTAACTCATAGTTGATGATCTATAAATAAACGTTAGCTATTCGCCGATTTGATTTTTTTGAAAGAGGAAATAAGATTTTATTTTGTAAATTTTAGATGAAAAATAAATATCATTAAGTAGCATATTAAAATAACTGATATAAAAAAATAGCGGAGACAAAGTTATCTAATTGTACAGTGGCAGTCAATGTGTTAAAGTGTTCGTAATTCAAAAGATCTAGAAAAATATTGAAAATTAATAATATAATTGCAGTTCTAATAAACTTGAATTAACTTTTACTTAATAAATACTTAAACGGTAGTATAGTCCGCGCTTTCAATTTAAAGCAACCTAAGTTAAAAGAGATCTTTTAACGGAACGAAGGTTCATGATCGAAAGAATTAAACCTTTAGCTGCCGGGCTTTTTGCATAAGAATTTATATCGTGTTAAATTTAGCAAACTCAAATCAAAGCGACGTTAAAACGTCCATAAAAAAAGCGAAAAGTGAATAAATACGTAAGTTACAACGTACAGGATGCATCAAAGATTGTGCACAATTTCTTTCGACTGTTTTCTAGTAAATTGTAACTTCGCAGCATAGCTTTTTCCGTCCGTTTTGTAATGTTTAACGTTAAATACCTTTTTAGACGAATTCAAAATTAATACTTTTATGTTTGCAATATTGAAAAAGAGATTCTTTTTCTTTATTAATTCCGACGAAATGCACAACTTCCGAGACACTCTGTATACCGAACGAGAGAATCCTTACGTTTGCATTTACGAAGAGAAACGCGTACTTAAATTAGCAAGGTTGCAGTTTCTCCAATTTCTTCTCGTTCCGAAGAAAAGAGCAGAATATATCCTTGAGCGATATCCTTAAGAATTCAGAATTTTCAGAAAGACCAATTTCATTTCTGGGAAATGATCTTCCCGGTAAACTGGCTCGATAAGGAAGACGGTTCCGCGTTGCTCGAGATAAAATTGTCGGAGTTAAATGCCCGGCATCCAAAGGGCAAGATAGGGCAGAGAGGTGAGCACATAACGGTACTAACCTACGTCGTGTATGAACTTTTCTAATTTCGTTTGCATGCCCCAATAACGGAACTCTACTCGGCATAGCTTGTACGCGCACATTAGTGACTTTCCCGACGGCGTTGGCTGTTGCTTTCCCTAGCGAGAGAATCGCTAATGTATCAAGGGTGATAACTACTTAAGCGGATAGGTGTAAAAAAACTCTTCGAAAGAGATAGAGAAAGAAGAAGAAAAATGGGGGATGTATACTTCCACATCGGCCCAATAATCCTCCAGCCACGTGTCCTCCAACGGGCCCCTTCCGGTCTTCTCCGACGTGTAAAGCTTGGGGTCCTCCTCCTTGACATAATCGGCTCCGTACGGCTGATCCTTGACAATGTCGATCACGTCTTGGGAACAGATTGTCGTGGAGTCAATCGGAGTAAATGCGACACCACGTTACTTCTTAATTATTAAAGTCAACAGTCGTTATTAAGAACAACCGTATTGATCTCTTTAATACTCGGGAAATCATTAACTGATCCCCGAGTTCTACAGACAAGAAACGAACGATGAGCATTCGTCTATACACAGTAAAAAACATTTTGTATTTGTGTAAAACCGGTCCTTATTAAAATTTTTGTGTTGAATTTTTAACATACCCGAATGTTAATTTAACATTATGTTATTTGAATATTTTGTGTTAAATTGATATTCAACATTTCTTAGTGCTAAAATAACACAATTTATGAGTAAGTGAATAAATAACGTAAAAATAATATAGTTTTAAAACGTAAATTCTAAGGTAAATAAATAAAATGTACGTGTTAATTTAACATATAATAAATATTAATTTTACTGAAGGAATATGCTTCCACAATTTGTCTTCATTGTGTCAAAGTGTTACATTTTCTGTGTTAATTTTTACATAATATTTGTGTTACTTTCTAACATGTTCATCTTGTGTTAAAATAACACAAAAATTTGGGTAGACCGTTTAGAACACATAAAATATGTTAAATTTAATAGAAATTTTCCAACTGTATAGTAATCGGTAAATCGTACAAAAATACAGCGAACTTTATCGAGAAATTCATTTAAGAAATATCGCGAGGTCCGCCCTATATGTCACGACGAATATTTTACGTCACCAAGTTCGCGGTAATTCTTTTTTCAGGTTCAACTACATCGCTGTTAAATGGCACGGCAACGTCATCTCGTCTAATCTAGTCTAGTCTTTACCCACGATCCTGTTCCTGTAATCACTGCCGGTGAGATTGAAGACGTTCTCCTGGTGGCCGTCGTCCGGAAAGTAGTAGGTCTCGATCTCGACGGAGAACTTCTCCACGAACGGGCACGTGTAGCGGGTCTTGGTGTACGGATAGGCGTTCCATGCTTCCTCCTTGGCGATCAGTGCCGACTTGGGCAGGAGACTCTTGAACCAACCCGGCAGGTGACTGCCCACGTGATAGATTTTGTGTGTGTACTGTCCGTTACCGCCCGGCCCGTTGCTGTATGGCTCGTTCTCGATTATCTCCACGCCGCTACCGGCACCCTTGCTCTCCTCCCGAGATTTTTTCTAAACGAGATTGCACAGGGCGAACGGTTATTGATCACTTAAGGAGCACTCGCCGACGACCATAAAATCTTTATCCTTATCTTTACCGACGGGAGCACGGTCGTTGTCGCGCATATGTGCGGGAAGGACGCAAATAGAAGAAAACAGAGGAAAAAAAATAGATGGACGCGCGTGCAAAATAAGTAATCGCGAGGAATAAAAACGGTGTAACGTCGAGGTTGTCGAATCAGCGAGCGTTTGTATTTAATGCATAATACGTTTTACGAGAGAATTTATAATTGCGTTAGAGTTATTATTGACTAGCATGCATAATCTATTACAGCTAATATGCATAATCTATTGACAATAATACTTGATGTGATTCTTTATCATGAAATCGCAAAATCGATTTTACGCAAATAAACTTTGCGGAAAATAGACAAATCGAAATAAATCAAACTTCTAAAAAAAGAAATCAGGCATTTACGGCTTCGCCTGAAATAGACTCTCTGTGATTCGCGTCTAGCTTTCGCAGGTTCAGAATTTCTAAATCAGAGGTGGCCAAACGATCGATTGCGGACACTCGGACGGTCGATCGCAAGTCAATGTAAAATTCACAATACAACAGTTGTAATTACAATGTAACCATAATTAATTTAATTATTGCTATTTTATGCCCAATCGCAACACAAACACACAAAATAAAATAAGCATGCTTATTTCACATATAAATCTAGATCGCTGCGAGGAATAATAGATCGCGATGGGGTGAGGAAGCTGAAAATAAATATTGTTGCTTCTAAGTTTGGCCACCTCTGCTCTAAATGTTTCTACTAGATTCGCGCAAAACGTGTGAAATATAAAGGAATCTCAATTAACAATAGATAGATCGAAATCAAATCGCTATTGCGCTTTCTCGCAATGCATGTCGACGCGACTGGTTAATCGCGATAATTACCGCTATCATGTACAGCTGAGCGATTCGATACTCCTCTACCGTGAGAGGCAACGGTATTCGATACTCCTTGATCAACATTTTGTCGGAACCTGTCCTGTATCACCCGTGCATCTTCGCAAAGTGCATCTCCCCTTCAGAGATACCGGACGCCGCCACGTTCGACGTCTTCGCGACATCTCGAGAGATCTTTCCGGCCGGGAATCACGAGTGACGTCTCCATTTTGCGTCAAGTGTAATCCTCTCTGCAATGGTAGAAAGAAGATATCTCCATATCGCGTTAAATCTGAACGATCTGGATTTAAAGTACCAGGCTACGATTGCTACACAGATAGCATTCGTGCATTCCTTCGCTTTCACGCGCTCGTATATCGGGTAATAACGATCTTGGTAAAATCCCGCACGGAAAAAACAATAAGGTTGCCACAACCACAATAATAGTAACATTTGGTACAGCCACGTCCTGTGGTTGTGACAACCACATTGATGTGAAGGCAACTACATGCATTTGGTACAGCAAACATAGTGAATGTTGAGACAAACATAGTGAATGTTGAGACAAACATATATAGATGCACTACACAAAACAATGTGAATGTGACAACCACAGGACGTGGCTGTACCAAATGTTACTATTATTGTGGTTGTGGCAACCTTACTGTTTTTTCCGTGCGAGGATAATGGCTACGCTTGGAAAAAAGTGCGGACGAAAAGAGAATAAATAAAGAAAAAAATAAAAGGCAAACATGATAGAATAATTTCTTTTATTACTTCTTATACGCTCATGGAAGAAAGTGTTTAATTTAAATATATTAACCCTAGAAGGCAAAACTAAATTTGCTGAGCAAAGGCAAAAGTGGGATGGTATGGCACCCCAAACTTCTCGGGTGTCTCAATCCTTTTTATCAGCAGTAAATTAATAGTTAAATAATGCATTTTCTTCGTTTTTTAATGAGGAAAACAATGATGTATATAATATGTTGTTTTTTGAATTATGGTATGGGTCCAGACCCGAAAGTGTACCTGGCTACTTCAGAAGCGTAGTTTGAATTTCGTTTGGGGTGACAAGGAACCCCACATTTGCCTTCTAGGGTTAACCCTCCATCCGCAATCATATTTTTACTAACGTCGTCTGCAATCTAGGTCTTTTATTTTCAGCCCAAGTTTTTTTACCGTTCTAGGCTTTCAAAAAGTCTGAAAAAATTCAGGGTTACTTTTGAAAGTATCTATAACATTATCCAATGGTTTTGAAAGTAGAAAGAACCAGAAGACTCAGACCTCGCCCTCTCTTCTCCTTAGAGAAATTCGAGAGTGAAATTTCGCTTGTGCCATAAAAGATCCAGATTGCAGACGGTTAAAGTGTTTTATTTCTTGTCTTTGTTTTTTAAATACTTAAAGATGTTTCAGTTTTAAACGCATAATATTGAAACACTGATAAATTCCGCCGATGAAACAATCGAGTATAACAAGGATACGTTCTTTCAACTATTAGAAACTGAGGTTGCGTAATTAAAGAATTGTTTAGAATTGAAAATGGGGCACGCGGCTTTAATCGAGAACCGACTCGCTTCTTACACAAAAAAAGATAAAATCAAAAAGGAAAAAATTGATAGGCACCGAGAATTTCTATTATTAATATCCGAGTTGCGCGCCGCTAGAATCTCTTTAATTAATTAGATTCTTTGACAGCCCGTCTTGATTGCGGGATACACGTTGCGGCGAACGCAAAACCACGTCGATCGTATCGCAAGCTGCTGCTCGAGCTCAGCGATACGTAAATATCACATCCTTCTTGACGCGGATATTTACTGTGCCGGAAATATTTGCGGTTCCGGCGTCTGGTCACGATTAAAAGTGAGCATTAATAGTCCACGCGCACGATAAATCTGCGTTTAAAGAATAGAAGATACACGTTTGCCATCTACGTCATCGAGGTTTTTATCAACCCATTCGGTAAACAGTACACTGCAAATTCAAGCGTGTCATTTTTACACGCATAAACATCTAAAAATGACACATTTGACTGAAGCTCTTTTTACATGTTTCTTGCCGTTTTAGACAAGAAACATTTAACACGTTTAATCGTATTAAATTAAAAATTATCGTATTAAATAACATGATTTAAAACGGCAAGAAATGTGTAAGAACAGCTTCAGTTAAAATAACACGCTTGGATTTGCAGTGTATCTGTTTATCGAGATCCTACATCTCTTTATAGGTGAGTATGGCCTTGGTGCATAATTGATAGCCGAGCGAAATAATGGATTATGTGCTGCATTGAATAATGAAGTAACGTTTATGCGTATTTCCAATGCCAAATCGAGAACTATTAATTACATCGTCAATAATTGTATAAATTATTATATAATACACGGAAAAAACGATAAGGTTGCCACAACCACAATAATAGTAGTATTTGGTACAGCCACGTTCTGTGGTTGTCACATTCACATTGATGTGAAGGCAACTATATGCATTTGTAGCAAACATAGTGAATGTTGAGACAAACATATATAGATGCACTACACAAAACAATGTGAATGTGACGATCACAGGACGTGGCTGTACCAAATGTTACTATTATTGTGGTTGTGGCACCTTATCGTTTTTTCCGTGTAATATTAATATTTTTAACGATATTCTTAACATTTTTCTTATTCACGTTATTTCGAATTATGTATCAGATTCTGAAACAAATCCTTCTTAAAAAGATTCCATTTCAACATTACTGCTTTTGCGACCTTGAACAGGAGGACAATTCGCATTCTTCAAAGGTATCATACTTTAATACTGGAAGTACCGAGCGGTATTTTTGGCTATTTCCATTTTTCAGATTAATATTCTATTTCTTGAGCAAAAGATACGTTTTTGAAATTATTTAACTTTTTATTAACTCATAATACACAAAAGTCAAAAAAAATTCAAGATCCTATCTTTTATGCAAAAATATTTACATTAATCTAAAAAAATAGGAACGGTCAAATATGACCGTTCCCATACTCAGTACTTCTAGTGTTAATTCGTTCTCCTAATATATCTCGCGCGAAAGATATTACTCCATAAAAATTGCCTATACCGTCGACTTCCAGCAAATGATTCGCGGCACGAAGCAGCCGCGCTCTCGCGTCCAAGCAGAAGCAATAAACAAAACGTTACGCAAAACGTTTATTTATACGCGGCGCTCGATTGCGTGCTCGAATTTTATACCGCACGCGAAATTAGCAGCCGGCAATTACGCAGCACAGATCAGCTCGCTGCAAAACGCCGCCTTCGTGTTCGTGTAAACTGCAGCTCGTCCCAGTAAACACACGCGCATGCATCCACCCACACGCAAAATTGCAAACTTTAATCGCCGCGCTGTGAGCCCCGCACAAATGCACGTTAACTCGATGCGAGGGAGATGTCGATGATAACATCGGACGTATACCATTCACGACACCAACCGACGTGCGGCGTAGTTTCCGCAGGAGATAGATCTCGCGTCTTTACATCCTCCTCGCGTCCCGATTAAAGTTCGCCTCGCGGAAGAGAGATACGTGGGTTCTGGACGCGAGAGCACGCGTGTCACTCCCGTCACTCCAGTTCGGGGAGTTGCGATCACGCTCGCTGAACGTAAAAAAAAGATATGATGCACATAACCAGAAATATTTAGTTGTAAGCAATATAGCTGCATCACCCTAGTTATCTTTGTATGATGATTACGTGTATGATTGATATGACTTATATTTGGTGTGTCAACTACATCGCTGTAGTTGCGCGTGATCTGGTTGTGGCAACCAGAATTTAGTTGGGGCTCATTTATCATGGATAGGCTAATCTATCCATATAGTTGCGTCGATCGCTGTCTGGTTGAAGCAACCAGGTATTGTTATTGCTGCAACACAGTCACTCAACAATTGCTCTACAGTTGCAGCAAACACACAATTAGTTGTTCCATATTTAACTATTAAATCTGGTTGACACAAACAGATTTGTTTTCTGTGCGAGCCAACTATTCTTTTTTTTACGTGTGAGATAATTAATCCTCTAATCTCCAAGTTCGCCCCGTTCGTTGCTTCACAAAAGCGCGAAAAGTAGCGAAAAGAATTCGATTCGTCGATTCTGCACGATTTTCAGTGAACGAACCCTTAAGTATTCTCTACACCTTTGAAAACATTTCTTTTATTAAAAATCATTTGTATTATATATGTAATAAAATAATTTAATTAAAAAGCATACTCGTGTATATATATATGTAATATTTTCAGAGATGAAATGTTAGAATTATTAATCAAATGGAATTGTTAATTTAATCGCGAGTAAATTTTAAATGGCGTTGAATAAAACGTGAAGAGAATTATTGTAGTTAATAATGTATCGCGAGGAAAGGCTTTAAAAACTCTCTGTAAATAAAAAAAACATTAAAACCTTTTAAACGTAAACGGTTTTTAAAGTTGATGACACAGTACGATAATATATACATTTATCATAAATAAATGTAAATGAACTCTTTATAGAAGAAACTTTGATATCCTTCATTTGTATCTACAATAATACAGATTAATGCATCATCGTGTCACATTTATTACGATCCTTTTCAAAACTAATTGCAAGAGTAACAACATCGCAACAACATTAAGACCAAGAATTTTCTTAAATCTCAATATCGGAGAGAATAAAGAGAGATACGCAAAATAAAAAAACGCGTCGCAATCACACAATTAAGAAAGATATTTGCAACTTCTTTTTTATATCGCACGTCGATTCGATTGCGAGAAAAACTTTTGAAAAAGATGTCTAATTTACCGATAAAAGGGTTAAACAATGACGTCAAAAGATGTGAATGATGTCACGGCAGGGGTGCGATTGAAGGGTACTGAGGGGGGCGGCTCGACGACGACGGGACCAAGTGACATCGAAAGACGTACACATGCGGCACAAAAACGCGCGAACACGGCGACGCGTCGCCACCGACTGACGACGGCGGACGGAGCGGAGGAGGCTGCTCGATTGGCGGCGCGCGATCGCACGCGCGACTCGTCGAACCCGCGAAATCGCTGCCGGCCAATCGGAGCTCGTACCCCGCGACCCGACGAGCCCGCGGGCAGGGCCGTAAATTAAACGGCGCCAATGAACGAACATGTTATTTTACAACAAAGAGCAGGCTCGCGTGCCCGTGGACCACTGCCGCCGCCGCCGTAGCGTAACGATTTACGCACGTCACATGGTCGAGGAGATTTACGTATCGGTGGTCCGGGCTGCTTTTACCTTTATCTCCCCTATTACCCCTTTTTCTCTCTTAACTATTAAAGGATTTAAGAGACTCGCTTGTGTACTGTGCACGGGGCACAGCGTATCGTTGTTTAAGTGCAAGATGCATGGATCTTTCCAATTATGCATTTGCAACAAGCTTTTATACTTTGCACGAGATATTACCAGTGCACTTTTATGTCATAAGGATTATATTGTAAGTTATGACATAAAAGTGTAGTCTCTAGCGACGTTTCTCGTATCAAGACGAATAATGCGAAAGCAAAATTGTCGAAGAATTCCCAATGAAGAATTCGCGTGTGGTCACGTGAGCGCGCTGAGAAGACCAGACCCAGCGACTATATCACGATTTATATCGCAAAATGTATGAGGGACGAATCGACGCGTCTGCAGATCTCGTGGAAGTACGCGTCTCCGAAATGGAGAGTGCCGTGACGATTCCGCAATGACGGCTCAACGATAACTGCGCCCCCTCGTCCGGCGCGGCGGATATACGTGAGATCTCGCCGGGGATCGTTTTCAGATAATGGAGACGTGATACCGGAGATTGTTGTTAGATAATAGAAATGTGACGCCGGGGTGGTTAACTCGCCACTGCCCGGACAACCACCGTCCTCCGCCGCCACCCGGTCTATTGATCGCCCCCGAACGGCCAAGAAGGCGCGAGACCAGCTGCGCCACTCGCGCGCCGGCGAAACCCCTCGCGAGAAGGCGAGACCAAAAGCGGCGTCGCGACGACGCCGCGACTACGCCGTGCGCGTCTCCATAACCCTCCGCCGAAGTCACCTTAACCCTTTCGAAACCCCCCGTCGCCGTCGCTCCAATTCGACAGTGAGATGAAAATATTTTGAAATACTCCCGCCGCGCCTCCCGCGGCCTGTCCCGAGCCTACCCTGGGAGAAAAATGTATGATATTTGAAACTATAATGATAAATGATTGTTAATTAGAAATATCATTTTTATAGTAAGTGTTACCATTTATGTTTGTGACAATTACGAAATAGGCATAGTATAAGTGACCCATGTAAAATTTTTATAATCAATAATTATAACCAATAATTACAATCATTTAAAATAAAAATATAGTAAGATAGAATATATGGAATGATAAGAGAAATTAATTATTTTATATAGTCAGTACAATTGGAATATTTGGCAAATATTGGTACAGGTATAACTATATTCTCATAGCATGCTTTACCATACACATGGTAATAATAAGAAAGGAAATATGATGACTATAAATCTGTGTTCACTCTGCTATATTTTGCATGTTTAAATGAACTATTTAAACGTTGGCCTTTCAATACGTTCTCTTAACATCATCGTTTGTTGCGATAAATATTACTACATGCCTCGGTGGTCGAACTGGCTACGACGCCCGCACGGATTGTAGGGAGGTCCAGGTTCAAATCCTGGCTGAGCAAGGACGTCCACAGGGAGGGGTAAGAGGGGCATTTGCTCTCCCCCTGGAATTAGCAGAAAAAATTAAGTATTTGCTCTTCCTTTGAATAAAGGAAGGGCAAGTTGTGCTAACCTTGCCGATCTCTGCCCTAATTCATAGGATTAGGCGAGGGGTAAAACCGCTGACCAAAATTGTGTACACTAATGCCCATAGTAATGCCCAAAATTGGGCATTACTAAGTACACAAAGTACACAAAAGTACACTAAAAGTACACAATTTTTGGGCATTACTAGTGATTTTTTTATGTAATGCCAACTAATGTGCCCTAGTAATATTCACTAATGCCCCAAATCTGTACACCGCAATGCCCTCAGCGGTTTACTCCTCGGGATTAGGTGTATAAGAGTGCATCCCGATGGAGGAAGAAATAGCGGAACGGAACAATAACGGAATCATTCTGATTGGTTAGCCCCATGGGGCTTGTGTATGTGCTCAACGAGGCTAACCAATCAGAATGATTCCGTTACTGTTCCGTTCCGTTATTTCTTTCTCCATCGGGATGCAGCCTAATTTTCAATAAAAAGTATAAATTTCAAATTATAAATATTCTAATTCTAGAAGTAACATTTTGAATCATGCCCCCCCTGGAAAAAATCCTGTGGACGCCCTTGGCTGAGGTAATATTTTTCGCAACAAATTCTTTACAGTTTTTCGGGTTGGTATGGGGAGGGGGGATTCTTATAGATGCTTGTTAGCATCAGTATCATTAAATTGATTATCAATGTTGTGTATTCGAGAGCTGCGTTGCAAGACCGATAGTAACGACGCGCAGTTTATTAAAAAATCACACATTAATATTATTTGAGCACTAATAATAAGATCTGCTATATGACCGTCATTGGCCTATCTCTCGATTTAAATTGTTTATACATATTGCGGTCTTGTCCTAATTATTGTTAAATAAACTATAAAAATATATTTGCGACCAAAACTAACTATAAAATATAGTGAGATTATTGTTATTCCAATCTTTTTTTTCTCTCAGTGTAAGTTTCATTCCCGACCGACTACCTTCTCTGAAACTGCGTCTTTCGAAATCTTAAAATCTTCCTGCGAAACCATTGTTTCCTAATATTTCTACTCGTTTAAAGGACCCCGCACAAACCTTATGGAAAATGGCTTTCGGTTAAATTGGCTGAAACTTTGCCATTTTGTACTTCAAGTGATGCTGATCGAAAGTTACCATTGCGACAAGTCAATCCTATGAGCCGTTTTTGTTCTAAAAGGGCTCAAAGTTTAATATCACAGGACCACAAAAAAAATTTTTTTTGAAAAGTTCCTGGGACCAGAGTAGGCGTTCCTTATAGATTTTGGGTCACTGAATCCGAATTCGTAAACCGTTTTGTTCTATTACGTCTAGTTCTTTAGATAATTAAAAATAGCTGAAATTCTGGATTTTCCGCTATTTTTATCGATTATCTAAAAAACTAGACGTGATAGAACAAAACGGTTTACGAATTCGGATTCAGTGATCCAAAATCTATAAGGAACGCCTACTCTGGTCCCAGGAACTTTTCAAAAAATTTTTTTGTGGTCCTGTGTTATTAAACTTTGAGCCCTTTTAGAACAAAAACGGCTCATAGGATTGACTTGTGGCAATGGTAACTTTCGATCAGCATCACTTGAAGTACAAAATGGCAAAGTTTCAGCCAATTTAACCGAAAGCCATTTTCCATAAGGTTTGTGCGGGGTCCTTTAACACAATCGCAGGGAGAGGAATAAAACGATCTGTAGAATACGCAGAAAAACTCAGTCTAGATGACGGAAGATATAATAATATGTAAGAGAAACAATTAACAAAGCGACTCCGGGAATATTTTTATTGAAACTTTTATACAGTGATTTCAAACAATTATTTTCATAACACTTTCGAATAAATAAACATCATCAAATCGTGTACGCTAGATGAGTAATGAGCGAGCTACAACCACTTTACCGAGAGTCTCGCTTCAATTAAGATTTAATATTTCATATCTGATCTCTCCCCCTCTCTCTCCCTTCCCCCCTCTCTCCCTCTCTCTCTCTGGGATGACAAGAACCGATTAAAAATTAAAACGACCGCCGCGTGTCGGGCAGACAAGCCATCATATTCGTCTCGCTGCTATTTCCAGCTGCCACTAGCAGGATCGAGCTATTTCCACGCTTCTGTTAATTGCCCGCTTTCTTGGGCATTGCATTCGGATCCTCGACTTCATAACCGTGCGGCGGCACCGGGTTTTTCACGGGATTATGGAACAACGAGTGATTGCCATCGCCCCAAGGAAACGGCTGTTAAAAGAAAAAAGAAAGCTATGGATGCAGATTTCTAAGTCATCCGCGTATCGGATATACTCGAAGAATAATATTTTCGAAGTAGATTCGATCAAGATCGATTCGCTATCCGCTGCGTAAAGTCTCTGACAGACGATAGATGAGCAGTATTAATTTTACGGTTTCTTGGTTTCTAGGTAGACAAACTAATTAATTTTATCTCGAATCACTAAAAAGGGAGTTAAGAGAGATATAATAAAACTGAAAAATAGCTCTGTTTACAAATCCGAAATTAGAAAAGATGGGGCTTTCCTCCATTTTGCGAATTTTACGAAATATTATAGCAAAAATTCTAGTGAAATTTACGATACAGGCGAACCAGAGTAAGGTCAGTGAAATTGTGGGTCTTCATTAGTCGATAATCGAGACTATATACCAAGAAAATAGGTCTAGCTGTCAAAGACGCATATATATGTAATAGACTACTATAATACATAAATGACTGAATAAGGATTTACATAAATTCGTGCCAGAATTTAATCATCGCAAAATTTGAGATATCACTTTTAAATAAAAAATAAAAAAGGAAAAGCAGATTATACTTTACATTCATCTTTATGCTTAATTAATGCAATTCGTGATATAAATTCTACGAGAGCAGTCTGCAATGCATCTTAAACGCCCTGTGATTTAATGGCAGATCAATTATATCTCATCTTCATATTTGATCAATGCAATTCGTAATATAAATCCCGTGAGCGATCTGCAATGCAATCGCCCTGCAGTTGATCTACAATGATTTTATAAATTTCTATACAAAGTGCCTACAATTGCCGCGTTATTCGTCAACGATCAAGCTCTCGTTGAAGAATCGTCTGCAAAATTCACCGTTTGTCGTTATAAAACGGCACGGTATCCGCGCGAGAGAGCCTACATTCATGCAACCGCCGTAAGATCGTAAGATCCGGTAGAAAGATTTCTTAAGTCCTGTTTCTCCTGACAGTTCTGACAAATGGGGCCGACCAGAACCTTAGTCCGACGACACATGTACGGTAGATTCAGGAACGGCTCCCTCGGCTGCTTCGCTTTCTCTCGCTGCCGCGCATAAGTAACCGCCGACATGATTGCGACCAGGGGTAACGCGACGCAGAGGGACAGCATACGCCAAAACACGAGTTTGCGTGGATCTGTGTTCACAACCAATCGTATTGTTATTTGCATGCGTATCGCCAGAGAATCCACGGCGAAATTAAATTGCGTTGCACTCGTCATCTCACCCGATGATAAATTGAAGTCAAGTGTGCCACTCGATTCTCAATCTACGAGGTATTCCTCTTTATAAATGCGAAATATCGAAATAAAAGATGGAATATCGAAGTAAAACAAATTCAATTAGATATTAAATTATTACTGATAACATTAATTAATTGTACTTAATTTTTGTTTAAATCCGCAGGAAATTGAGAAAAATATTAATTTGATTAAAATGTGATTAATTATATTTAATTTTCATGCGATATTCAATAACTTTTTCCTTCTGCAGCGTATATCGCTTTTAATGTACATATTTTTAAAAACGATTATTTCATCTTCTATACAGGATGTTTCAGAATTGCACGGCACTATTTTAGGGAAATATTTTCTAGGTCAAAATGAACAGAAAAGTTTATATAAACATATGTCCCAAACTTGTTTATTAATAAGATATTAAAGAGTAAAGATTATGTTTAACAGTAAAACATTTAAAGTATGTTTTCGCCGTTTTGTTGAATGCAGCATTCAGCACGATGAATCCATGTTTCTGTGGCATCAGAATTATTCCTGATAGTTGCTGCAGCTTCCATTATGCGGTTTCTTAATTCTTCTTGCGTGCCAATAGGTCTACAATAAACTAAAGACTTTATCCAATCCCATAGAAAATAGTCTAACAGCGTTAGATCGGGCGATCATAATGGTCATTTAATGGGTCCATTTCGACCAATCCAGTGATTGTATGTAGTATTTAAATAGTTATTAATAATGCGAGAAAAGTGGGCTGGTGCATCATCTGTCTCTTATACACATCTAGATGTGTATAAGAGACAAGTTTGGGACATATGTTTATATAAACTTTTTTGTTCATTTTGACCTAGAAAATATTTCCCTAAAATAGTGCCGTGCAATTCTGAAACACCCTGTATACTCATACGTAATAAACAAAATTTATAACAGTCTACGATAAACTCGGAGTCCCATTTTTCCAGAGTGATACACGACTCCGTTCTTTTCTCTCGCTTTTCTATATACGTCCACCATTTCGATAGATCATCGTTCGCAATTTTAATATCAACCTATCTAAATCCTGGCGCCGCGGGATTCCTGGTGCGCCGAGTCGCGAATTTATCGGGAAAGTTTGAGATACGCGCGGAGGAATTCCCAACGTTACCGGAGTGCGGGTGATAAGTTGGCGGCTCGGGAGGCGGACACGGCGGATGCTGCCTCGGCGAAGGGCACGGTGGGCAAGGATCATCGCAACAAGGATCATCATTCGTCGACGGGGGGCACGTCTCTGGCGTGGTTCGCGAGTCGCAGTCCCTCGATTTCTCGAACGTGCCAAACCTTCGCCGGAATGTCAGGCACCGCAAATCGGACGACCTCCAGATACGAACGAACGACGTCATGTTATGCTTCGTATCGCCTTACGAACTCTCCTGGCTCCTACGGATTCTCACGAGGGAAATTCGAGAAAAGACGCAACCGAGACTTATGGGATCCTAACCGCAGGAAATGCTCTTTTCGTTTGAAGTTACCGTCATGGTTATCGCGCGATAGTCGATTGATACATAGCTGATTTAGAACCAGAGAAAAGTGAATAACGAATTTGCGGAAAAATCCAGTATAAATGAATATTGGCTAAAGTTAATCTCTCCAGAGGTCCTGTAGGCTTATTCTGTAATTTTTAACAACAGTGTCGTTATCATTACGTTATCGTTGCGTAACTTTTTTATCATATACGAGGATGAGTCAATATTTATCCGCACTCTATTTTTTAAATTTATTATAACTACAATAGATAACTTACAAATGCATCATTTTTCCACATAATCCCCTTGCTTTTCGGCGCACTTAGTTGCGTGGTCAGCCACGCATGCACCGCATCTTTCACGTGTTAATCCGAAAGAAATCGACGACCTCTTACAATTAGAGCTTCTTTTAGTGGACCAAACAAATGGTAATCTAAAGGAGCGATACTTCAGCGCTATACGGTGGATGGTCCAAAATCTCTCAAACCCTAGATTTTTAAGCGTTTCAACTGTATGAGCAGCAATATGTGGGCGCGCATTGTCATATATCAAAACCTCTTTTGACGATAAGCCTCGCCCCTTCAGATTACCATTTGTTTGGTCCACTAAAAGAAACTCTAAAAAGTCATCGATTTTCTTCGAACCAACACGTGAAAGATGCCATGCATGGCTGACTACTGTTACGTGCCGCAACATGTTTTTATTTTTCAATTTTCTACAAAAAAAACCTCTATAAACAGTACCTAAACTAATACCCGAATAAACCTTGATCCTGTTATCTATCTAGACCCTCACCTTATGACTCAATTATTTGCATTTATCTACATTTATCTATTTAACCTTCTTTCCAAAAACTCCCGATCCACGTTCAGTTATTACTCCAATTCAAACAAATCCTCGCACCATGTACCGATCCTCATCCCCTTCCTTTCTTTCTAAAAGACCGTATCAATCAGTATTTTCGATACCAGAACGCGTCGCATTATTGGCCAATATTTAACAAAATTCCGCTTCTTTCAATTGTATGAAAATCCCTCTTGATCATGTTCAGTTTAGTCCTCGTCAGCTGCTCGTAGCGAACGAACCTCTAATCTGTTCTGTATTCGTCTTTGAATAAAGTCTGGTCAAAGTAACAGCTTCTACCTATTTTGATATTTTTAAATATTACGGCGTATCTCACTCGTAACACCACGCAATCGAAAACTTTTTTTTCTGAAGGCATAAACAATCTTGTGCATGCGTTGAAAAGCAAAAGAATTATGTGGAAAAATAATGTATTTGTAAGTTCTCTATTGCAGTTATAATAAATTTAAAAA
Organism: Aphaenogaster ashmeadi; assembly: GCA_003063805.1. Classification (NCBI taxonomy): domain Eukaryota; kingdom Metazoa; phylum Arthropoda; class Insecta; order Hymenoptera; family Formicidae; genus Aphaenogaster; species Aphaenogaster ashmeadi. The sequence continues at coordinate 456,254 of NJRQ01000099.1, forward strand.
ATAGAGTGCAGATAAATATAGACTCACCCTCGTATTATACCTCCGCAACGTAACGATAACGACACTCGTTAAAAGTTACGGAATAAGGCCGCTGGATATTTCAATGCGCGCAAGAGCGTTCGAGATGTCGAGTCCATGAAGGGTAGAAAATAAACTTGGATTTGCGATACGGGTTATTCGGGTTAGTTAATGCAATACCCGACGTTGCCTGCGAAACCCTAAAAGCAACGGTTCGATACGCTTTGCTACGATGACGCCGACGCGGATCTAACGAGACATCGAAGAAAATGTGGCTCCCCGTTTAATCCCTCCGGAAGATGAGATTAATGGCGGAGTGCACTTAAACGCGAAGACGTCGCGCTCACGAACGGATACGTCGCGTGATAAACGGGAACATCGCTTAATCCGCACTTTATCGACACGCCACTATGTCTGGACCAGACGGAAGCTGGTAAACAGTCCGCCACCTGCATATCGCAATCCCAGCGGAAGATATTTCCATATTTGCCTCCCACATATTCCTCTCGGATCAAGTATTTTCTTGGAAGTTTGCTCGTGAAACATTCGTTTCTTCAAAACAACATTATTATTGTATTTTTATCTGAACACAATAATAATAGCATGACTTATTATTATACACCGGAGTTAAAACCGATCTAAAAAAGAACATATAATATATAAAATAATATGCAACTATAAAATATAATTAAGGTAAACGTCCCAGTAACCGGACATGAACCTATATCCGAACACTTACACAAAAACTTATTATTATTAATCTCAAATGCTTCTATGTAATCTTTAAATGTTTAAAGATTATAATTAAATTTTAATAAAAACAAAAATTATAATTTAAAAAAGCATTTGAGATTAATAATAATAAGTTTTTGTGTGCAAGTGTCCGGATATAGGTTCATGTCTGACCACTGGGACGTTTACCTTAATTGTTATTTTAGAATAACGTAGAACACGTACATGGAAAAAATCATTATGACAAAGTTATGCTGAGATTATAAATCTAATGTAAATGAAAAAAGGATTCGTACATATTTGTAGAGCGTTCTCTAAAGGAGCAAGAAGAGTAATTGAGGCCTGCATGCCTAAATTTAGTCGCAATATCCGGCGCCACCCGCCAAGAAACCCTATTCGACCTTCCATTCCCATAAAGATTGAATATCGAGCGAGCGAAGGAAAATAAAATTGTTTGCGAGCCGACGACAAAGGACCCAGCGTTTCAATTCCACCTCGGATCTTTCGCGTGGCATTTAATTACGCCTCTCGGATGTCGCGGATATTTGTCTTTTCACGCCGCGGCCGACGCGCACTAATGGGAAATCCAGAATTTGATGGAATCGTAATGTCACCAGTCTGACCTTTCGAGGGAAGCGCGGCTTGTCGGATATTCCGGTACGATATTAATACAATAATTGTGCGAAAATACCAAAGGCTCCGAGCATCGATCACGGCGGATCGTTAAGATTATTATTAACCCCGACAGACGATGGGGGGTTTTTTTTCACCGATAAAATAAGAATGCCCACTCTTAACTTATTTGCACGGTTACCAGAAATGTATTGGCCATCGATTATGCGCCTTTTTATAAAATTTTCCCGACCCCCGGGCGCATTTGTTAGTATTGACCCATATACGGAGGGAGATTTACGATCCTTATTCGATTAAAGTTCGTAAACTTGATTTTCGAATGGAAATCCATCATGAATTATGCATGATTTCCGTCCCGTTGACGCCACGTTGATGTTTATTTGTTTTATTGATAAATATGTACGAATATGTCCCAAATAGATGCTCGGGGCGCATTATCGAACTCGAGTCCGGATTAATATTTCCTAAACAGATATTCTCGAAATACTTTTCTACTTGTTTGGTTTCTCGCGGATGATGGCGAATTATCCTGCGGACGAGCAGGAACAATGCCACCGGATTCGCACGGGGCTGCTTCCTGGGAAACGGGGATACGTCGATGCGACTTGCGCGGCAACCTTTGACATTTCAAAAGGGCGGGTCGAAGTTTCCTTTCCACCCTCCGAGGGTAGGCATACTCCCGGTGTGACCCAACATCCGGCCGAAATGTGTACGACGCATAAAAGATCTACGTACTAATTTGCTGGGCAAATGAGTTTCGATCTGCCTCGTAAAAGTTTAAATAAGACGTTGATGTTCGTTAATTTTCCTCGCTTCCTTTTTTTTCTTTACTTCCCATCTCTGATTCCTTCCAGTAGTGGAACGTAATGCACCCTTCCCTCCACCCCTCCCCCACCCCCGCGTTTTCGTCGTAGCGACGTTTGTACGAAAGTGCACACACGAAGCGCGCAAAAATGTTCAAAGTGCGTGCCACGATCTCATATATTGCTCGAAAAATACATAAGCGTTCCCTTTGCCGTTAAAATTCTCAAAAAGCAACTTGTACCGCTTTATTGTAATATGAAGATGCTTGCAACTACCAGCATAAGAGACGTCTACTTTAGATTTACTTCATCTTTCCAGGAAGTCGAATATATAGAATTCTTCACAGTGTGCGTATTTGACAAAAAAGAGCAATATTCTTTTTTATCAAACAATAAAAAATAATCAAGTATACATATGGAGCCCAATGTCGGTCAACCGCGGATCTTGGTGCGTAATAATAATTTTTGTGAATTCCCTGCTCATGCGAACTGCGCGCCGCATATTCGTCGGTGAAACACAATCGTTACATGAAGCCGGAATAATTAATTCACATATTAAATTGACGAGTAATTTAATAATTTTTGATACCAACAAGCATCTATAAGATCCCCCCTTCCCCGAAAAAACTGTAAAGAAATTATTGCGAAAAATAACACCTCAACCAGGATTCGAACCTGTGTGGATCTCCCTACAATCCACAAGAATTTACAAAAATCATTATTACGCACCAAGATCCGCGGTTGACCGACATTGGGCTTCATATTTATATTTGACAATTTCGTCGGTCCTAATCACTTATATTGTGTTGAATAAAAAATAATGTATTAAAATTTCATTATGTCGTGTCATGTTTTTCATACTTTTTAAAATATTGTCGTTAAGTAATTAAACATTATGTCATTATCCTCATTTAAAGCATACTGATACTGATAATTTTTTCATTAACGACAATATTTTAAGAAGTATGAAAAATGTGACACGACACAATGAAATTTTAATATATTATTTCTTATTGTTTGATAAAAATGTGTGTCATATTATCTGTACATCACAACTATACTTATTTACAAATATCTTATATAAAAATAATAGAATCTCGTTATATGTATATGTGTGCAATAAATTCGTTAAATCGAGGACCATTTGTTAAATCATCGTATCGTGATAAATTCAACAGTTTGCAGAATCAAGAGACCGTTAAAAAAAATCTGCGAAACAATGGATTCAGAGAGTCGGAAAGTTTTAGCGAGAACAAAGCTCTGGAAATAGAACGAAAATTCTGAATACCTATAGAACCATGGAATTACAGAATCACGTAAAAAACTGAGAATTACAAAGTCAAGTGTTTCAAGTTAAAAATTTATTGGAAAAACTCTTGAAATAAAATAAATCTATAGAGGGGAAGTTCTGCGAAATTAAACATCTATAATTCTATAGGGATTCAGAGAGATAAGCAACGAGTAATTTTTCGAGATCTTCCTCTTATTGCAACATGCTCAATTCTGAAAATTCGTGGCATCTTATGCATTTATCTTTGTCATATATTTACGTTAACCGGTAAAAGAGTTCTCGTGTCTCAATTTCTAATTATTGCAGACATTGGCACAGTCAGAAAGTAAGCCGATCATCAGGCTCATTTCTCGTGTCTCAATTTCCAGTTATTGCAGACCATAATTAGTAGCGGGCATATGCGGTTTATCATAGTTCATCACTCAGCTGCGTAAACCTAATTGCGTCGCTCGGCATGCGAGAATCTCCGAGTCGTATATGGCACATCTCCATTAACCGCAATATAGCAACAAGCTCGCCATATCATGTAATTAAACAGTCGGATTAATTAAATTTATTAAAGTAGCGCTTTTTCCTCAGCTAGCTTCTGCTAGCTTTTTCTGTGAGCGTTTCGGACTGTTTCTGTCATCAAAAGTTTATAAGCGCTCTTCTTCTCACAAGAACTTCTGATATAAAACTATTTCTTTATATCATTGTTTTAATACTCAAAAATAGGACATTTGATATATATATATATATATATATATATATATATATAATAGAATTTGTTTCTCTATTTATCTATATCTATATCTTTATGTTCAATATGAATATAGATATAATGAATATAACGATATTCATTATATATATATATAATAAATATCGTTAACGTTCATATTCATTTTCCTTCTTTTATAGAAAGATGTAGATATAGATAGATAGAGAGATGTAGATATAGATATAGAAACAAATCTTATTATTCTTTGTCTTGTAACTGAAAGTCTCATTATATATCATCTCTGCACTATTAAGCTCTTATCCGGCCGAAAATTGGGGCGAGCCTATACTTAATCGATTTTCCAAATGTCTGACGTCACTCATGACGTCTCTTAAAGAGAGAGAGGGAGATACTTGAAGTTCGCTCTCATTCAACCGAAGCGACGTCAACATTGTGATGTCCTCCGCTATCGTCAACGTCAGTAACGAGGGTGAAATAATAACGAGACACGACTGCGGTTATTTATACTGAACGTCACGGGCGCGACATTTTCCACAAAGTGGAATATTAATCGCAAATGTCAAAACCGTTCGGAGTGTGAAAAGCGAGAAGCGCGATTGTGCCATTGAAAAACATTTGTTTTCAAAATAATAACAGGGCAAATTAAACGCGCGATAAAAGTAGTAAACTATCTCCTCCGGTTAAATTGCTCTAAATTTGCACTTGCGAAAACGAAACTGCGACTAACTGCGACTAAGGGTCGAAGATTTGTAAATCCAAAATTTCTATCCACAGCTCAGATCAAAGGAAGAAATTTTACGATAAATCTACTAATAATAACTACAAACTTTTATTTAATAAATATACACCCTCATTAGATTTTATTAATATATATTTACAATTACTAATATAATTAAAAATGCAGAAGATTATTTAAAAGAGAGCTTATTTAAATGGAAAATAAGATAAAAAATGAGATATTTAGTTAAAAATATGATATTAATACTAAAGCTACCGACAATTTATATATACCTATTTCTATTTATTTTTTTCAATATGTTTATCAGAAGAAACGAAAGAAGAAGAGAGATAGATATTAAAAAATTAATTATATGTATATTAAGGAAAAATCGTGAAGTCAATTGAGGAAAAGCGATAACATTAAATGCAGAATTTTTAATCAAAATTTTAAAAACGGTAATTTGACCGGCGGTGGTAGTTTTAGTGTTAAAAATATTTGAAAAACAATCTATATAACTATCTGCAATAAAATAATATATAACTTGCTAATCATATGAGACGAAATAATTATTCAAAAGTGGTTTTATCTATGTAACGTCTTTATATTTGAATAATGCCCAATTTCTTCACCTTTAGATAAATGCTCGATAACTTTATCCGGAAAATATCTCTCAGAATCAATGACTATGATTAGCTATTGCTTTATCTGGAAGATAAAACTTATCTAAAAATGAAGAAATTGGCCATAAAAGATTTATCAATTTTGAATAAAGATTTATCAATTTCGAATTAGAATCGTCGAATAAATAATTTACGAATCTAAAATCTAAAAATCCGCAGTTTAAAGTTATCACCATTATGAAATAATCTATAGACCTAAAGATCAAAGATCTATCTGAAGGATATGCAAATACAAAGGTCAATGGATTTTGAATTCATGAAGTCAAGTATCTGTGAATCCATGAATATACGATACGAACAATTCGAAATGAATATACGATACGAACATGGTGACTAATCGTCTGAAATATACGCAGCAGCATCTGCGAAATAACTTCTAGAACTGTCCTAAGCAGATACTATTGTAAATTACATTACATCATAAATTAATTATATTATAAATTATTTGTATTAAGAAACAACACTCTATCTCATGCGTTTTCTAAATTATGAGTAGGTTCAATTTCACCAATCCGAAATTCTATCCCACGTGTTATACGAGAATTTTGTTAAATTTACGAATTATTTGGAAAACGTGGTATTCATCTAACACTATAATATCGAACTTACATCAATGATTTTTACGAGGGGTAAACCGCTAAGGGCATTGCGATGTACAGATTTGGGGCATTAGTGGGCATTACTAGGGCACATTAGTGCAGGGCATTAGTGGGCATTACATAAAAAATTCACTAGTAATGCCCAAAAATTGTGTACTTTTGTGTACTTTTGTGTACTTTGTGTACTTAGTAATGCCCAATTTTGGGCATTACTA
>NJRQ01000099.1:500615-519876 GCA_003063805.1 Aphaenogaster ashmeadi
CTCAAAACCATACAACTTTTGTCTGAAATATTTTTGTCTGCTGGGCTCAGTTTTCGAGATATTTTACTGCCTAAGTTAAAATGGGTCACCCTGTATATTACCATTCTTATATGAAAAGAACATTTCTTATATGTTAATTTCATCATAAAAGTTATGTTAATTGTACACACAATTAACTTTAAATTACGATCAAAAAATTACATTTTTTTTGTTGAAATATTAACATGATATCAGTGTTAGCATTTAACACATCCATATTATGTTAAATTAACACGAAAATTTGAGTGGACCATTTGGGACATGCGATTTATGTTAAATTTAACACAAATTTTCCGACTGTGTAATATTCCTCTATTGTGCGCAGGGCCGAACAGATATTATCGATTGAGATGTGGAAGAAGGAAGAATCTTCTTTCTTCTTTCTTCCTCATCCCAATCGCTAATATCTGTTCCTTGTTCCTTATATTTTTTATTGTGCGGGGGCCTTTATTATGAAAATCATGCATGTAAACGTTGTGTGTGTGCATGTAAATATCTAGATTAAGATATTCGAAAACGAGAAACGCCTCTCGGAACGAGGTCGTGTCTCTCGAGAGGACGTGTCTCGCGACACGTACGCTCGTTAAGGGCTCGCCTCGGAACTCGCAGCAGAAACGCAAAGCGAGGAACGAACGAGCGAATGAATTAATTAGTCGCACGCAGTGCGCCGTATTCTTATCGCGTGCTTCGCGTGACGATTAGCCGCTACAAAGTGGCGCTTGAAATTGCGCAGAACGCCAAGCAAACACCTCGGGATTACGAGGTCCGTCTGGAGAAAAAAAAATGAGGGGAAAAAAGAGACCGGTTCTTTTTCCACCTCTTGAATGATCGGCGCGACTCGGAACGTCGCAGAAGCGTGCTCCGGAGCACGATTTGCATCGGGACACCCGTCGGCGTGCCAAGCCAAGAGACGAAGGCGCTCCGGAGCGGCGCGGGAGGGTCAGGAGGGACAAAGCGCCGCATTGGCACGGAGGGAGTGCGCGCCGACGGAGGGGGTAGGTGGGGAGAGGCGTCGTGCGTCGACGAGAGCGATGGGGTGAGGCGCCGTGCCGCGGGAGAGAAGGAGAGCCCCGGTCTCAGGGGCTGGGAAGGGAAGGGAGAGCTTTTTCGGTTTTTAACGACATCCGAGCAGCGTCGCCGTCTCAGACGTCTCAGTGGCCGTCCGACTCGCGATTCGTATGTACGTTCGGTTCTTGTTTTTATTTCTCTTCTCTTTCTCTCTCTCGCTCTCTCTCTCTCTCTCTCTGTCTCTCTTGTATCGCACGTTAGCGGATACAGTCGAGGACCGAACGGTCTGAGAGGAAGGCAGAGAAGTCGTTATTCAGAACTCAGAACGACCCTCTCCCTCCGCCAGACAGTTCGCCAGACAGTGGTCCTCAGGATCGGGTCCAGGAGGTGCCGCTTCGTACGATCGCTTTTAAAACTAATGATTGATCGAGGACTGGACTGATAACTTCGAATTGTCACAGTGCCGAGATCGCGGACCGACTGTATATCGTGCACGCGGTGAACATCCTGCGGAACTTGTGGCGAGACGCGTTTCTCATCCGAGCGGAAAAAGGACTCTACGATCCTTGATTGATAACAGACGATAACTGGCCGAATTGATAGTCGTGCGAGGGACCTGTCCTTACGGCGGTGCTGATCGGCGAGAGGGAAGAACGCCACGCGTTTTTCGGAGCGACCTGCCTGTCGTAGTGCACCTTATTTCCACCGGTAAGAGGGGACTTTGTACGCCACGTCGACTGTCGAGAGGCGAGGAAGGAAATGCAGACCCGCGCGCGCCGGCTCGAGATAAACCCCTCGCGACGAGGCACATCGCTTTCCTTTCGAGCAAGTTTCATTCAATTCCGGGAAGGGATGCGAGACTTTATTAAAATTCTATTCAAAAGTAATTAAATCGAGATACGAAGTTGTCAAGAATAACTCTCGGCGGATTCGCTATATGAGTAGAAGCTCTCAAAATCCGGAAGCATGTTCTTTATTTCTGAGAGATTCATCAGAGACCAAAGCGTGTGTGAAGATATGTGATTTTAACTTATTTCCTAGAAAATTAAAAGAATATTCAATATGAGATGTACAGTAGGTGTAAAAAGTATTCGTACACTAGGCATTTTCATAGAAAATATTTTATTTCTGTGTGATAATGGATAATAAACAAATAATCATTTTTTTTTCATATTATAAGGTCTCTCTTTCGTAATAATATCTTAAAAACAAAACTTGTAGATTATAACATTTTATACTCCAAAACAATAAAATAAACAATTTTCTATGAAAATTCCTAGTGTACGAATACTTTTTACACCCACTGTACTTAATTTGTAATTTATATAAAGTACATATACGTATTAAAATACAAACTACGTATATTAAAATACGTATTAAAATATAAATGAAACTGATGCACCTCAAAATGAAATGCGAAATTTATGCGAATGAAGAATATGAGTATCTCTTAGCTCTCCTTGTTAAAAATTTAACGCTCTTAAAAATTATCTTTAATTAAAACTTTTTGCGACTCCTCACGCGGAGAATCTCCAAATTGATTTGCTTTGTTTAAGTACTTTAATTTGCCGCTGAGAAAATCTCGGAAAGTGAAGGAGTATTGAAGAAAGAAATTATGCATCTAAAGAAAATGCATAATTCCGAATTTGCTTATAATGAAATCGATATGTATTCTTCGTAGACACCCTGTATGCGGAGACACACTAGTCCAAGAGTCCAATGCTTCCATAAGTAAACCCAGTCCTGACGTATAACGTTCCTCCACGCGGGTAGCCCTTTTCTTCTTTTTAGTTCTTCCCCTCTCTTTCACGCCGCTTTGGCGAGAAACGGGTCTCGAAACGAGAATGAACAGGTTAAAACACGATGAACATGTTACATGCATTCTTATGCATTTTAAGCTGCCACGTTTTCACTACCGTGACGGAATGTGCGCGTGGGAGAGAGAGAGAGAGAGAGAGAGAGAGAGAGCGCAATATTTTTTTAAAACAACTTAAAAAATATATAATCACTTTTTCCAAATGTGCAAAACAATTTCTACACTGAAAAACATATTTGTGTGAAATTACATGATTATGCTGGGTTTTTTTCTGACCCAGCATAATCATGCAATATTGCTATCCACATGGAAAATTGCAAGTGATTTCACATGAAATTACAAGTGATTTTTGCATAAAAATAGTAATTTCACCTATATTTTACCATTAATATGTATTTTCATTTTCAAAAATCTGGAAAAAAATTACAGTGATAATTAGGTAATTTTCCGGTTTTGAACAAGTAATTTCCATGTAAAAATACATGGATTTTTTTTTCAGTGTAGACAGAATTGAAAAGAATCGCTTATTTAACAATCTGTTTTTTAATAATATATAATAATAAATTAGCAGAAATTCTATTTTATTCTTCGTATTCGGCGCTTTTGCGATGCTGACTTTTGATGGCTTTTTTCTCCCTTTGCGGGAAGAGTACGCTAAAGTAATAAATTTGGAAACATTAAAAAAATTTCAATAATCACGTGCTTTGAAAACTACTTCGGTGAAAATGTACAGTCTCTTCGTTTGAAAGTAATGTATAATTATGATTACGATATTTACGTAATTCTCGAAGGTGCTCCAAAACATTCATGATGATTCGCCAAGAAATCTGTGAAACAAAGTGAGCTATTCCTGTACCCCATATTCACTTCTTGCTTATCGCGGCGCATAAATGCAAAGACGATTAGGCAGTTATTGCGTCTTTCATACTTCAATTTCCAATTCGGAACTATAACGCAAATCCATTTCCGATAACATTGCGAATGCGCGAGAGTATAACGCTTCCTCTCCGGGCCCGAAATGACCGGAATAGCTTGAGGATAATTTTGGAACACCACCATCGTCTGGATTCCTGATCCTTACTATAGCCCGCACGCGAAGTCTAGAGGGAATGCTTTGATCCCAAAATCCACTGCATACGCAGCAACTAGATATTCGTCGTAATAATCGTGAAACAATCAATGGAAATGATTCATCAAAATAAATATCCAGCACACAGTCTCAGGAACAACATTGTACTGTATAAAAAGACCTTCAATCATAATTTCAATTCATTAACATCGTGCGTAATAATATTATCGCACTCACCACGCATTTACATGAATATCAATATGAAGAATCTGTACTCCTCTCTTTTACGTTATCTTTTGTTACTATCTCTTAATCCCCGAGAGAATTCACGATTACATTGTCATTATATGTTTATATACTCGATAAAGAGCACGTTTTCTGTTTGTGTATCTGATGCATGACGGAAGAATGTGACGATCACGTTTCTTTTCGGCTCCAATGTACTTTTTACTCGGAAGTACTCCGAAAATAGATACCTGGCGATATAAGATAGCTGCCTAAAGTTGTCGATTTCCATAATCCTCCTGCCATTTCCATTTCCATAATCTTCCTCGAGCTTTATGGCCACCTAGGTCCTTTAAATTCTTCGCTGCCTTATCGATCCTCGGAAATGTCCAGCATCCTCCGAGGCCTCGCCGGAGCTTTCAGACACACCCTGTATGTCGTATCGATCGCTCGCTCGCTCGCTCGCTTCCTCCGCTTCTTCCTATCGCACGTGGGTACACTCGTCAGAGGTGGTCAACCTTCACGAGCTTGCCGGTCGTCGCTTTTTCCGCGGATTCTTTGGCGCGCTTTCAAGCCGCGTGTTTAACACTAAACGGGGACGCCGCCTGATTTTTGCTGCACGCTGGCATTAGACGCAACTTTCGTGTTACACGCGCGAAATTACGGAAAATTGGGCGTGCAAGACGCGAAATCGAGCAAATGCGTTTTGCGATTGAATGGACCGTTAAATAAAAATAAGCACGCGAGCTTGTAATCTATATTTACAGAATAGTCTACAACCGCTTATCAGAAATTATCAGAACCGGTCATACTCCGTTCCTTTTTTAACTTCACACGGTACATAAATACAGATTATTATGGGTTATTACTGAAAGATGAAAGTGAAAAATGTTCCACCTTATCGATATCTAATTTCGATAAGCAAAGACCAGTCAATTTTCAATTTTAAAACGAGAATGGTTTTCAATATCTTCCAAAGAATATAATTCTATGATTTAGGAAATAGCTTCTTGTTTTATCTGTTTGAAAATATCGCAGCAGTATATTTGCCTAGTTTTATCTCGATTTCCTTCCTTTCTGCGTTTTAATTTCTGTAGTTGTGAATGTACTATTACTATCAACAGATTTATACTACTTATCTTTTAATCGATAAGATTCGTGCGATAAGACTGAGTACATCATAATATCTACACCGACAAAGAATTTTTTAAAAAACGATGAGTGAAGGTCCGAGAAAAATAGAACACGTGACATTCTTTACTAACGATCAGGTTTCAATAAATGAAGTCGGAGTTCTTAGATGGAAAATCACGCGCGAGCGTATATTCCTGGATATCGATGATCGAACTCCAATTATTACACAATCGTGTATTCCGAAAGATAAAAGAAGGAAAAAGAATTCGGAAGGGACGCGTACGAAGAACGACGAAAGATTATCGCACAATTGGCCACCCCTGTCGCACGCTCGGTACATCGGTCGGCCACGTGAACGCGTCGCGACAGCGATCTCTTTGACGTATTTTCTTCGTTTTGTTTACACACCGATCATCATTACGGTTCGCTGGTGTTACAACGACACGACGACGACAGCGGCGACGACGGCGGCTGCGACGACGACGATGACGATGACGGCGATGTCGCATATCTGTTACGCTTAATGAGTACGCGCTGGCTTTACGTAATGCCGACAATGCGATATCCTGCGAATCGCTTCGCGGAATACCTCGGCTTTCCCGTCGTCCCGCTCCATTTTTCTCGGGATCCCTATTCCTACTTTTTTTATTCAGATATAAAAATACAGCCATTAGGTACATGCCTATATTAGGCTCGGTTGTTCACAGCCAACATAGTTTCTTATAACTAACTATCCCTAAACCTGAATATGAGAGGAGTATGCCTCTGTGCCTAAGTTATCCTACAAAGACCTTCACAAAAAAATTTGCGACAGTTGAAGCTGTCCTCTAGCTCTGAACAAAGCGAAAATAAAAATAAAAATAAAAATTAACTATTTTATTTTCTGTGACTATTTATATAATCTTTTTCCGACTTGACTCGAACAATGTTCTAGATATTTGGCTTTGTTGGGCACTACGCCACATTCATAGAATGTTCGTTATAATTTAGACAACATAATTTATTAACACCTGAAGAGGACCAAAATCAATGGTCGAAACGTTGTGATTTTTTAAAATAAATTTGGCCAGTTATGTCGATTTACATCTAATAAACCTTTTTGTTAAAAATAAAAGTCTTCGTGTACCTCTTCTCGACCGCAGTATTTAACTAACTGAAAAATTCTCTACCCCTAAATACGCAGCTAAACACGAACACGTGGCATATCTATCCGTCCGAAGATCAAATATATCAACGGATTATATATATATACAGGGTGTCCCATGACTCGAGGTCTATACATTAAAGGCGTGTTATTAAAGTTATTTAGAGTTGAAATTGTTTAATAAACATATGTCCGTAAATGCTTCCTAACAGAACTACAACCATTGAAAGTTGATGTGAATATTTGAAAACGGAAAGAAAAAGGACATTTAATATAACTTGTTTATTTACAAATGTATTGCAAATTCTGTTTAAAATTATCTCCTGCAGATTCAATACAAAGTCTTGCCCTGCGTAAAAGTGATCTAACAGTTCGCTCTACGCGTAAAAGTAATCTAAAAATTCGCCATGCCAGGAGAATTTCTTATTAATTAATAAGACAATTATTAATAAACATATTAATAGGCAATAAGACAAGAATTAATAAAACAATACCAGACTGACAGAAAATGTTTCAAATATTCACATCAACTTTCAATGGTTGTAGTTCTGTTAGGAAGCATTTACGGACATATGTTTATTAAACAATTTTTTCAACTCTAAATGACTTCAATAACACGCCCTTAATGTATGGACCTCAAGTCATGGGACACCCTGTATATATTAATATATATATAATAATCGCGAAGTTACGAATCTGCGAATTGGAAGGGACAAGAAAACAATTTTGTTTTAAGTGGGAAACAATTTTGTTTCCCACTTAAAACATCAAGTTTAAATGCGCACTTTAACAAATGTTAAATATAAAAAATTCTTCGTACATTAATCACAATATGCATTCATTACGAACGACTAGAATAATGACACATGTTAAAACTATTTATGACGACGATACAGAAATAGTTTATGGACGAACTATTTATATCGCAATAATTATTAGTTCGCAATGAACGAACATAAATCATGTAAACCGTATTCTAGTCTTATTCCCAGGATAAGTTATTATTTCTTATAAATTTGTACTTTCTATATTACTCTAAAATGAAGAAAACATTGACATATATTTAAATTGTTTATATGAGAGAAAAAAGAGAGAAAGAGTTCAAGCAATTAAGAGTTATCATCGATCGGAATGACGTATTGAATTTTTCTCTTCTCGTGTTTCAGATTAAGATTATGAGTTCCGAGCCGTGGACCTTGCCTCCGAAGCAAGGTCTATATGACCCTTCCCTCGAACGAGAAGCTTGCGGCGTTGGCTTTATCGTCGCCATTGACGGGAAGCGGTCGCACAAGGTGAGTCGATTTTAAGCTTCGTCTGTCTTTTAACGTGTAAAGTTCAAAGAACGACCCGCGTCTCTCGAGTGTCGGGCGTTTGATCTTTGCAATCTATTATAGATGTACGTCCGTATATTGCGTTGTATCGCATAGATAGAGCATAGAGCGAATAAAGCAGTATAATAAAGATAAGATAAACAGCTATAAATGCAGAAAATGATAATATATAATGCACTAATGAGTCCTTGACCAAATATTGGGAAAAAATTTGGAATTGTCGATAATAAAATAAATAGAATAATTACATCGTTATCTTATCTTGTTGTAAAAAAGAAGTCAAAGGTTTATGTAATATCAAATTAAGATCCCAAAACTTAGAATTACGCGTAATTTGAGAGATAGAAATAACGCCGCTTGAAATGTGCAGAAGAACGATTAAATAAAACAAGAATGTAAATTCATAGAATATCTATTACAGAAAGAAACAAGAGTTCTACGCCTTAGAGATAAACAACTCATTGATAATGTATGAATTATAATTTCGCGATCTTTTATTCATTGCGCGACGATAAGGAAATTGGACCGGTTTTATCATATTTATGGCCGTTATCTGTGAATTTCAGATCGTTCGAGATGCTCAGAGATTGTCGGCGCGAATGAATCATAGGGGGGCATGCGCCTGTGATAATGACACTGGTGACGGTGCCGGGGTGCTTTGCGCAATACCGCACGATTACTATGCCAATGAAATTCGGTAAGACATTCCCAGCGATATGCTATAGCTATAAGTCTTATTTGTCGACCAGATCGAGTTTAATGTCTGAAATCTTTACAACTTCCGATGTATTCATTCCGATTTAATCGTCCAAGCCAAGTGCCCATGTCATACTTGGCACTAGATGCGGTTTGACTGAACTGAAAGTTCAGCCAATTCTGATTTTTAAATACACAGACCGTAATGCTATCGTAAAAACTAGAGAATCACGTCTTTCTTGATTATCATTGTATCAATTTCGATTTTGATATCTTCGCATTTTTCATTTAAGATTTTGATATCGAATATTTATAAGAATGAGAATATTTTATGAACAATTGATTGCAATCAGAAAGGCAATTGCACGTAGTTTCTATGATTCATATAATATTTTATAATATAAATTCTTCATTTCGCAGATATATCGTTTCTCGATTACGTAGAGGTTTTCTCAGATTTTCATAGAAATTCCCTCAAATCCACAGAGAACATTGTTCCTGAACTTTTAGATATCACACATCCATTACTTCCTAAACATTCATATTTATGACCATTTTGCAGACTCTTAATTTCACAAATCCTTGGCACAGTCTTATAAATCTTTCGTCACAGATCTTTGTTTTGTCACAAATCCCTGAATCTATAGATCCTTAGTTTCTCTAATCCACAAATCCTTGATTCTGGTTTCGAAATCGTAGAAACTATAGTTGATATAACTATAGTTTGAACTATAGAATTTCGATGGTCCAGACGTGATGAATTGGTTAAGTTTACTAAGTTATTTTTCGTATTACAGCGAACAGCAAAATATCGAACTGCCCGAGTTCGGACGATACGCGACCGGTATCTTATTCCTCGACAAGAACACCCATAAAGAGGCAGAAGCCGCGTTTGAGAAGCTAGCTAAGGAATGCAATTTGAGAGTACGATTATTATTATAATTTGTTGATCGGTTTCAATGCTTAAATTACCGCGTTGTTTTGTGTGCATTACGCCGCCTGGCATATTCTTGAGATCGCGTGATTCGTAGGTGCTGTGTTGGCGTACTGTTCCTACCGATAGCACCCAGATTGGCCAAGTGGCGAAGAAGTGTGAACCATACATGCGTCAAGTGTTCGTTACCGGCGATCAAGATGCGGAAACGCTTAAACGACAGGTAATTTGCGTAATCCCTAAGGTCGAGTTATGAAATTAATTAGTTCTGGTCAGTGTTTCGTCATACCTCTCTAAATTCTAGCTTTATACTATAACTAAGATCAAAAAATAATTTTAATTTAACAGATTTGTTTAATCAGGATTAACTGATATTTACGGTATATTTCTGGTATATATATATATTTCCTACTATTATTACTAAATGATATACGTTGGTTGATAATTAATTCGTATTTCCGTACGTTGTTTTCGGAGCCTATTTTAAAAGACTCTCCAAGGATTAATTATTAATGAATCCAAAGTTGCGCTATACTGTGCTCCGAGTTAAACGACTTGGCATTAAACGACTTTGCCAATTTATAAAATTAGAACTCGGATTCGTCGCAGATAGCCGCGATTTTCAAGGTTAAAACGCACGGAACCCTTTGTGTGACCGATCATTAATTACACGTTTTTACATTTCGATCATATTCTGTTCGTCAGATTTTCGTGCTGAGAAAGAGATCATCGCATACGATACCACGACCAGAATTGCGATACTACATTTGCTCGTTATCGTTGAAGACTGTCGTCTACAAAGGTCAGCTCACGGCTGACCAGTTATGGCTGTATTTTACGGACTTGAAGGTGAGTCCTAGTTATTTCTGTACTGACTTCTTTTTCCTCAGAAAAGTTTCGCTCTTGTCTGGAAGTCTTATATAAAATGCATTACGTATGCCGTGGAAACAGTAATGGAAACAGTAATGTAATATCACATAAACTTTTGTTTTTCATATCAGTCTCCGGAATTCGAGACCTATTTGACACTGGTACACACACGTTTCTCTACAAACACTTTTCCGAGTTGGGAAAGAGCGCATCCTTTACGGTAAGATATTACATAAAAATCCTATAAATATCGCGGATAAAATTATATATTAATATATTATAAGTGACCATTTCCGAAGTAATTAATCTATTTTAATGATGGAATAGGTACGAGGAAATATTTGTATTTATTCAATTTATTGTTTATTATGTCTCGCAATCGATAGGAATAAAAAAATTTCTGAGAAAAATTTTGATAGCTTCATGTTTTTTAGTTGTATATTTATATTGCTTGAAAGGTGTATAAAAATCTTATCATCTTATTATTTTTTAAATTAAAAGAAACCGAAAGAAAAAGCCGATAAAATAAACTTCAAAATGAATTGAATTATTCAAATTTTTTTGAACTTCCTTTCACGACCATTATGAAACTAGAATTTTTTTATTATATATATATTTTTTTTATATCTTGTAAACGACTAAAAGATAAAGACTGCATTTTAAGTTCTTATCGAACAAGGTCAGCATACTAATTATGAACTATTTATAATACCACTTTCCCTTGTTCAATTTTTCTGCGTATTTTCTTTTCGACATACCAAAGATCCATAATTCGTGTTTGTTTAACGAATCTTGTAGACAACGCACTGCAAAACTCAATTCTGCTTTCGTAATTCGATTACAGCGATAAATGAAGTTCTATCGTAGTTTAATCGTAGACGTCCACAAGACGTTTCAAAACCGCAAACAGCGGCCTCGATATAACGCGCGATGTTTGTTCACAGCTTGCTTGCTCACAACGGCGAAATTAATACCCTGCGGGGCAATGTAAACTTCATGAAGGCACGAGAGGGTGTCATGAGCAGCCAGATATACGGTGATCAACTGAAGCAACTCTATCCAGTCGTAGAACCGAATCTCTCTGACTCTGGATCGGCAGACTGTGTACTCGAGTTCTTGGTAATGGCAGGACAACGCTCCTTGCCTGAGGTAAACTTACGTTAAGAAATACGCTAGGAACGCCGCTTAATATTGAAATATAAAGTATTACTATAAATTTTCGATTCTATGGATCATTATTCTCGAAGATACTTATTTTCATAAATCGTCAGTTTCACAGATTCCAGGGATTCTCCTTGATATCTTAAAACTTGTTTTGTACTATATCCTTTAGTTCCGTAAATCCTTAGTTTTAAAAAGCTTTCTTCTACTTTTCCTAGATATCTCAATCTCTCTTTTCTAAAAACAAAAAATCCTCGTCTCTACTTCCAAAGATCTGAAACGCCACTGATCTTTGAATATGCAGAATCTACGTGACTAAACATCTAAACCTCTCTTCACTCCATCAATTTCAAGTTGGCATGTATCTCGCGCATTATGATTCCTTAGTTTCGCAGTTTTTGGTTTCAAGAATCTCGGTTCTCGAATAAATGCTTGAAATGTCGTTACTGAATCCAGGCTGTCATGATGATGGTACCAGAGGCTTGGCAGAACGACTTGACGATGGCTACTGAAAAACGGGACTTCTATCATTGGGCGGCGTGCACCATGGAACCCTGGGACGGCCCGGCTCTTCTGACCTTCACCGACGGCCGCTACGTCGGTGCTATCTTGGACAGGTAGAAATTTTCTATCTCTCGTTATGTCTTGTTTATCACACGTTTTTACGTAGGCTCCACTTCCCTCTCGTTCGTGCTATCTGGTAACCTTTGCCACATTTTGTGTTCATAGACCCATGAGTCTGCGATTCCTCGGATCAAAAATGATTCGTGGTTGTGCGGGTTCTTGGATCTTTGGCTCCATTGATTTTCAACACTTTGAATCCATTCGCGCTGACGTTGCACATACCGCATTTTATAATTCAAAAGTGTTTTGATGTTAAACGTAAATTTGGTATGAATTCCTTCCTAATATTATCGTTTCTTTTAAGGTGAAGAGAAATTATATTATCAAATATTGTTAATATTAACGATGTGAGATATATTCATTGGCTTACGTATTAAATAAAAAAATTCTGAAATTTATAAACTGGGAGATATCAGATTATTAAAACGAAATAAATGCGGCGATAAATTAAACTCTTAACTGTTGACGTGTCCAAAAAATATGGGAGATGAATGTGTGTTAATTCGCTATTGCATAATATATATTCCCGCAAACTATTAGAAAGAATTCACATGAATTTGCTGGAAGCTGCACAGGTAAGCAAGTGAATTCTTTGCATTGCAATAACTCCATGCAATAACGAATTAATATCGCAAGTATCATCCTAAGTATTTTTCAAATATTTAATAGAAAAATGTAAAATCTGAAATATCTAATTTGCACAAAGAGCGAAAAAAAAAATATTTTACGATAAAACTGAAATCCACGTTGACAGCTAAGAACATTAAATTAAAAATTAAAAAATCACGCAATTTAATTAACTCTTTGCAGTATTTCTCCAATAATACAGCAAGTATTTTCTTACTTTTTAATTTTCTATTACTATATTTTATTTCGTAATTTTATTAATATAGATTACTATGAAAGTATTTTTTCATAGAATATCCATTATTGAAAAGTTCTTCAAAGTACAGCTCAAAAATAGATATAGCGAGATATTGAGATGCAAAGAGTTGAATTGAAGCGGAATTCAAAGTGTTGAAAGGATCCTGTTGAAAGAGAAACGAGCCGAACGAAAGGATTCTGCGGTGTCGTTTGTTAGGGGAGCCGCGAAGAAAGAATGCTAGGCTACGTGGGCGTATTATTGCCTACGCTTTGCAAGACGCATTCAGCAGGATTAACAGTGCTCACAAAATATATGAGAACGGTGTACACGTGTAGAGATATACTCGGGTACAGGTAAACATGGATTTCTAAGGCAGAGGGAAGTCGTGCAATCGAACGGAAGTTAGATAAAAACACCCTTTATCCCACGAATTTAATTTTATTATACTGTAGAGATAATGCGGAATAAAAATATTCTTTAAAAGAAATAAAAATTTCTTTGTAAAGATATTTTTACAAATATTGTTTTAGGAAAGTTATTAAAGCTTTCATTTAATCGAGACTATTTTATTTTTATATGAAAAAAAGGCTTATCAATTGACTGTCTTAGGATATTCTAGAATTGAAAGTAATTACAGATAGAAAGTATTACAGATAGAGAAATAGATCGTTTTTTGGAACTTTTAGTTTTCCTATTATATACTTAGCAATTAAGCAAATAATACTTTGTGATACTTTTGTAATTAATACTTTGTAATACTTATTTATGTAAATAATACTTTGTAATATCTTTTTATGCTTTTCTCTATTGCTCGTAAATTTATACATAATATATGTCGTTATATTTATTATAATGTCCATATATTTTACATTACTTATATCTTAAAGTTTATCAAGGTTTTAAAAATAAAATAATTGCTATTTAGTTTAGCCTTTAATATCCACAGTAAACCTGTATCATCTTGCAAAACATAAAATTACTATAAAATATGAGCATTAGTTATCCAGAATGAAAGTGACCATTTGAACATAAAAAAGATAAAATTATCACAAAAGCTTATAGAAACAAGCAAATAGGAAAAGAAAACAAAAAATACGTCAAAACAACTTCGCACGACTTCCCTTTGCTCTGCCTTGCTCTGTACAGCCGAAGCGAGAATCGATGTTTACGAGTTTACTAAGTGTTCATCGTTGTCCCAACGTGCTGCTAACGCAGGTAAATAGGGCCTAGGCCAAGAGACTGAGAGAGCGAGAGAAAGAAAGATGATGTAGAGAGCGAAAGAGAGAGTATAACGCGAGTAAGCCAGCAGGAAGGCAGGCAAGCGAACGAACGAACAGCAATGTAGTTCACTCAGCTGATACCTACCGCGAGACACAGAGGTGGTGTGAAATACAAAAGACCTTTTTGAATTTTTGTTTGGCAGAAACGGCCTGCGCCCGTCGCGCTTCTACGTCACTAAGGATAACATGATGGTGATGGCGTCCGAAGTGGGCGTCTATGATACTCCGCCCAGCAATGTAGTCCTGAAGGTAAACGAAGGAAATATGCGCATCCCAAGCACCAACCAGTTCCACGGGAGTGTCTTTCACTCTGTCTGAGGCGGAGACAGCTAGCTCGCAGTGATTTATGATTTAACGACGAATCAACCCCCGTATGCTCAATCTTCCCCCAGCCCCTTTTCTCTCATCTCCGCGCCTATTCTCTACATTTCTCCCCGATATACAGCAATTTCAGCTAGTGGAAGAGCGACCAAGGGAGGCCCACGTGTCTGTCCGGGAAAGTTGGACCCTTTTCTCTCTGGTCAAGGATCTCTGTACGGAAGCGACGAAAAAGCCTGCTCGCATTACAATTGTACAAAAACAATGCTTGCGCGTTTAATTGCGCGATAAGCCGCCTTGGATTTTTTAACATCACTTGAAAGTTTCGCTGTCCGAAAGTGATTTTCGTCGGGATTGTTCAGCGGACGATAACATTGATCGCCAAGAGTGAGCCTTTACTTGGATGTTTTCGAGAACACTTTCCTCAGTGAAACTCTCAAGTGCATATCTAGCTTCGATAACGCGTTTTCTCGCCATCATTCTCAACGGTTCACATTGTCTCGTCGACTGATTATTATTGTGTCACAAAACAATCTGCTTTGTTGACCTCCTGCTGATTTCTCATTAGAGGAAGAGGAAGAGGAGGAGGAGGCGGCGATACGGCAGAACTCTCTTTATTAGAAGATCAAAAAAAGATTCCCCGTAATATTCTAAGGACAAAACTGAGAGAAAACATAGCTTGTTGATTCCACGGGATAATGGTTTTTGCAGATTTATGGCTTGATAATTGCATGCTTACGCAAATTTTGAGTTCCAGAGGTCTTTGGTTATACAAATCGTTGATCATGTACGTCCTTGGTTACGTATGTTGCGTCCTCTGCCAGGTTCTTAAAGCTATGGGCGTCTTCGTTCTGGGATGCAAGCACCATCATGCGATTTGTTTACTACACAAGTCACTTTTTTTATCACCATATTTCATCTATGTCTAACAAATACATTACTCATTACATTTTGACATCTCTGTCGGAAGCAACAAGCATATCGTCTCCATCGAGTCCTGCATATTTTATCTCAGATGACCAATCGAATGCATCGAAACAGATGCTCGCCTTTGATAAATAGTCCAATAAACAGAGTTCTATCGTGCGGACAAGAATAAAGCAATTTACATTTTAACGCTCGTCGGATGATTTTGTGCGAACTCTATAAATCTCAGATATTGCCGAAACAATGTAATGTACTGGCACTCTGCCTTTACACTGGCCGATGATCACCAATGTCAGCCATTGAGACGATCATCACTGACTTCATCCAGGATTCGGTAATCCTCAAATGTTATTTTATTCGTGCATTTTCTTTCGTTCTTCTAATAAAGCTGCAGAAATGTCACATTCGAGGATTAAAGGTAAATCGATAGCGATACCCAAAGAGTCGGTAAGGGCAGACTGTCATCGATCGATCCGCAATACCTACTCGCTGTATGTTAGTATACATGTATAATAGCTAATCACATATATCGTATTTTATTTATTTTTTGATCATGTATCATGTATGATGTATAATTTGTCATCTAGGGACTAGGTTTGTATAGAGCTGTAGGACCGTCATCCAGTGCTGTCATATGAATGTCGATCATCGACGTGTCGAACCCGTTCTATGGCGATTATTGGTGTACTCTTTTATTTGCAGAGTCGCTTGAAGCCCGGCCGGATGCTTCTCGTTGACACCGAAGAGAAGAGGATCATACAGGATGTCGAGCTCAAGTTGAAGATCGCTCGAAGCAGGCCTCATTCCAAGTGGCTTAAGGAACAGGTGGTTAAATGTGCTTTTCCTCATTCGAGATTAATTTCCACTCAATTATATTATCGTGATTGAATTCTACTCTGAAAATAAGGCCTAACTTTAAATCCTATTTTAAAAAATTATTACTCGAGATAAAGGTCGAAAAGACTTTTATTATCTGATTTTTTATTATCTGAAACTTGTCTATCATAGTGCTTTTTGATGCAGATTACGAGATACTCTGTATATAACTTATGTTTTATATATAAGTTATATTACAATTAACGTGCTTGCATGAAAAATAATATCGCACTACCTATAGGCCAACTCGAAAATTAAGTAGCTTTCCTCGCTTTTCTCTTCATCATATATATCAATTACCTTGTCAATTACTCATTGTCAGTCAATTAATACCCCTAATTAGTCAATTAATGCATTCTAAAGTCATCAAGTACCAATGTTACCTTTTCATGAAACATATAAGTCAATAATTCCGTTGATTTTAATGAAAATTGTAATAACATAATTGTGTTAAAATTTACATCGAAATTGTAACAAAATTTTCTAACGCAAAACTAACTTTTTTTGCACTGCTGTACATGCTGTTATCGTCCCATATGCAGAGGGTGAGTCGTTCTAATCATACCATTTTGAATATGTTAATTTCTTTCAATACGGTGTACAGGTGGCGGTAGCAATACATTAGAAGAACATAAATTAGTATATATAGTAGTGTATTGGAAAAATATGAATGAGTAAGTGGAAGTGTCCACGGAAAAAATCTCAAATCATTCTTTTCTGCATGGAGATTCACTACATTTATTAACTTAATCCTAACTAACTTTACCCTTTCGTATTTTTGTAGTTGACTAAGTTATTAATTAACTAATCAATTACTAACAAAACTCCTGATTTGATATTTGCTTGTGTTCGGTTATAAAAAACTCTGAAAGCGTACATTAATTGCGGTACTAATTTCTTTTTTTTGCAACATTCTTAATTTCGGGAACTAGTAGTTAGTGATGTTGTTTTGTGAACGCAGATCACCATGGATGAATTGCGTGCGGCACATGCAAGGAGCGCAATCGAGAACGGTCTATCCGCCAACACAGCCGTCACAAAAAAGAACGCTATCAACGGCATAAACGAGGTTTCGGCCGTGAATAAAGTTTGGAGCGGCGACAAACGGCTCTCTCTTTACGGTTACACCCTGGAGACTATCAATTTATTACTTCTGCCCATGGTGGAAACCAAGTATGTACACCACACGATAAATTTTTTCCTATCAACACCGTATTTCGTATGTCTAATATTTCATATACAATAACGAATAAGTAAATATATTATATTTGCATAAATCCAAAGAATTGCTTATTATGATGTGTCATCATTAAATTTATAATATAAATTTATAATTTTGTCAATACTTCGATATTATTCCCGATGTTGTTTACAATCAAAATGTCTTTTTCCTTTGATACAATCGAGATTTCGATTGTATAATTCTGTACGATTATCTTATAGTTTTTTCGCGAGTAATGATATTTTAATTAATAATAAACATTCACGAACAACGAAAATTTTCTTTCAGGAAAGAAGCGTTAGGATCTATGGGCAACGACGCTCCCCTGGCATGTTTGTCGGAATTCCAACCGTTATTGTACGATTACTTCAAGCAATTATTCGCGCAGGTATGCAAAAATTTGATTATTGTTAACTTGAAAAGCAAAATATAACAGAAAAAAGAAATTATAAAAATTAGTTTAACAACTAAGTACGATCGAAGATATTTGATACGTTAACGCGTCTCCGTATTATGGTTTCTATTTAGGTAACGAATCCACCGATCGATCCGTTCCGCGAAAAGATCGTAATGTCGATGCTCTGTCCAATCGGTCCCGAGAGCAACATTCTGGAGCCGAGCGAGTTGCAAGTACATCGCCTATTCCTGCCCCAACCGATATTGTCTCTGAGTGATCTTGAGGTTCTCAAGGATACGAGCCATCGCAATTGGAGAACAAAAGTGATCGATATCACTTATCCTATTGAAGACGGACCTGGCGGTTTGGTGAAGACGCTGGATCGCGTTAACGAAAAGGCTAACATAGCCGCCAGGTGTGGCTATCAGTTGCTGGTGCTATCCGATCGACGGGGTGGTCCGAAAAGGTGAGCCCAACCTGTGAATCAAAATACCAATATATTCTAAACTGATTTTGAAAGAAAAAGAACTAGTATTCACATCTGTTGGCTTTAGAGTTCCGGTAAGTAGCCTGTTGGCACTGGGTACCGTTCATCATCATTTGATCGAAGAGAGACAACGAATGAAGGTCGGTCTTATATTAGAAACCGCCGAAGCTCGAGAGGTGCATCATGTTTGTGTGCTACTTGGTTACGGAGCGGATGCCATATGTCCTTACTTAGTATTCGAGATGGCAAAAAATCTGAGGGCGGATCACGTTTTCGATGAAACTTTTACCGACGATGTTATTTATAAGGTAAGCTTCATAGAACGAGAATTATTGTTTAGAGATAGTGTTAATGATAAGAGGACTTTTTGTTTGAATATGAAAGATAGAAGTAACATCTTATCTAATTGCTTAAATTCCGCAGAATTACGCAGACGCTATGGAACGAGGAATCGCAAAAGTGATGGCTAAGATGGGAATTTCGACCTTGCAATCTTACAAAGGAGCGCAGATATTCGAAGCAGTAGGGTTGGCCGATGAAGTCATTGATAGATGTTTCAAGGTAATTTATTTTTTTATATTTTAGCTCAAGATAGTACGAGAGTTTATAAAGAAAAATATATTCATATTCTATCGTCAAAAATAACTTTTAATAAATAAATAAAATATATACAGGGTGTTCCTAAAAGGTCTCGTCAAACTTTAACCATAGATGCTACGTATCAAAACAAAACAAAATGTCCATATAAACATGGGTCCGGAAATGCCTCCCCTCTGAGATAACATTCCATAGCAGATTACGTAGCTGACAGTGAAGAAGTTTACTACTGTACGTATTA
>NJRQ01000099.1:529819-540303 GCA_003063805.1 Aphaenogaster ashmeadi
AGTTACCGAAAAAAAGTAACTGTAACTGTAACTTCGTTACAAGTAACGAGTTACTTCCCAACCCTGTATTTAATATATAAAATACGTTTTTCTTTTACAATCATCTTTCTTTCATCAGGAATATGTAGTCTCCAAGAACAACCCTGCTTATGAGAATTATCGCAAGACAACGATGGAAGTGGTGAAAGCTTGCACTCTGCGCGGCCAACTCGAGCTGAAGAAGTCGCGCAATCCGATTCCCATCACGGATGTGGAATCCGCGTCGGAAATCGTGAAACGTTTCGCGACTGGCGCAATGAGTTTCGGCAGTATCTCCTTGGAAGCTCACACTACTCTGGCGATCGCCATGAACCGCATCGGTGGCAAGTCGAACACCGGCGAAGGCGGTGAAAACGCGGACAGGTATAATAAAAAAAGATAACAAAAAGATAACTTTATCATAAAATTGTTATTGCGACTAATTATCATTACCAATGTGATTGAATCTGTCACTAACTGTTTATCGTTATCCAACAGATATCTGAACCAGGATCCGGAGTTTAGCAAGCGTTCGTCTATCAAACAGGTAGCGAGTGGTCGCTTTGGCGTTACTGCCAGTTACCTGGCGAACGCAGACGACTTGCAGATTAAGATGGCACAGGGTGCGAAACCCGGTGAGGGCGGCGAGCTTCCCGGTTATAAGGTTACTGCAGAAATTGCTGCCACCAGGCATTCGGTAGCCGGGGTTGGTTTGATCTCGCCGCCACCGCATCACGACATCTATTCGATTGAAGATCTGGCCGAGCTGATCTATGATCTCAAGTGCGCCAATCCGAACGCCCGTATCTCCGTCAAGCTCGTATCCGAGGTCGGGGTGGGTGTTGTCGCTGCTGGTGTCGCCAAAGGCAAGGCCGAGCATGTAGTGATATCCGGCCACGACGGTGGCACCGGCGCTAGCAGCTGGACTGGCATCAAGTCCGCCGGATTACCCTGGGAATTAGGCATCGCCGAGACGCATCAGGTGCTGACCCTAAACAATCTGAGATCGCGCATGATTGTCCAAGCGGACGGCCAGTTGCGCACGGGTTTCGACATCATGGTGGCTGCGCTGCTTGGTGCCGACGAGTTTGGCTTCAGCACCGCTCCGCTGATTGCAATGGGCTGCACAATGATGAGAAAGTGCCATCTGAACACTTGCCCAGTGGGCATTGCTACGCAAGATCCAGTGTTGCGAAAGAAATTCGAGGGCAGGCCGGAGCATGTGGTCAATTTCTTCTTCGCGTTGGCTGAAGAGGTGGGGATGATTTAGATATTTTCATTTTACCATCTTCCATTTATCTTGATGTTTCTTTTGTTTAGTCTCTTGGTTTTTCTGTTTATATATTATGCGTTTTTACTGTTTTATTATTTTCATGTTCTTGTTTATTCTTTTAAATATTTTTTTGTTCCCGAAATGATTGAAATTAATTGAGCCGAAGTATTAACAATAGAATGTTAATTAAGTTAAATTCTTAAAATAGAGAAACTTAAATATAATAAATATATATATATATAATAGTATAATACAATTTCAATATAATACAATTTAGTTTTTATAAGTACAAATTATTATTTTAATGTATTTATTGGATTAATTCCATTATTTTCTTTGTTTCTGCAGGTACGTTCACATATGGCGAACCTGGGCATACGCAAATTCCAGGATCTGATCGGACGTACAGACTTGCTTAAAGTACGTGACGATATCTCTGTTGAGAAAGCCAAAACTTTGAATCTCAGCAACGTCTTGCGAAACGCGCTGGATTTAAGGCCTGGCGTGAATATCAAGGGCGGTACCGTAAAGCAAGACTTCCAGCTGGAGAACAGACTCGATAATAAACTAATTGAATTAGCCGAGCCTATTTTGAACGGAGTACACAATCGAGTCGACATCGAAATGAACATTAACAACGAATGCAGGGCATTCGGATCGACGCTGAGTTATCATGTAGCCAAGTAAGTATGCCGATATTCCCGAGTCTTTATTCATGCAGAAGAAATCAGCAAAGAAAGCTGATAAAGAATTTTTATTGTTTATCAATCATTTTAGCTTTCTTATTCTTATTTATTCTGCAATTACTTCGTAGACGATTTGGAGAGGCTGGATTGCCCGAGCATAGCATCAATATCAAGATGCAAGGCTCTGCGGGTCAGAGTTTCTGCGCTTTTATGACGAAGGGTATTCATGTCACCCTTGAAGGCGATGCTAATGATTATGTCGGCAAAGTAAGCACGAATTTCTTAAACTTTTAAATTTCCGATACAAATAATCTATACATAATTTCATATCGATCCATTCAAATCTGTATTGTATCGTATTAAATATCTGAATACTAAAACTTTTATCTGTTATTAATACTCTCTTGTACAGAAAAAATAAATAATTTTATTTGCAGGGTCTCTGCGGAGGTGAAATCGTCATATACCCACCGAAGGACTCCGAGTTCAACTCGGAGGCAAACGTGATCGTTGGGAATGTCTGCCTTTACGGAGCTACTTCCGGAAAGGCCTACTTCCGCGGTATCGCTGCCGAGAGATTCAGCGTGCGTAACAGCGGGGCGATCGTTGTAGTGGAGGGTGTGGGAGATCACGGTTGCGAATACATGACCGGCGGTTGTGCCTTGATCTTGGGTCTTACCGGCAGAAATTTCGCGGCCGGAATGTCTGGTGGAATCGCGTACATCTTAGATGTGGATGGTTCCTTCAAGAGCAAGTGTAACCCCGAAATGGTGGAGTTATTATCGCTCAACAAGCCAGACGAAATCGCCTATGTGAAGCAACTATTAGAGGAATTCATCGAGAAGACCGGCTCGCTGATCGCACAAGACTTGCTCGCCACGTGGCCGGAACCGACCACAAGATTCGTCAAAGTCTTCCCTTACGAGTACCAGCGAGCTCTCAAGCAGCTGGAGGAAGATAAGGAACAAACACCCAGCGTGATTAATGGTAACGCGCAGATAACAAATGGCAAGATCAAAGATATAGAGGATGCGATAGAAGACGCAGAGATGGCACAGCGAAAGTTGGACAAGATCAAAGGCTTCATGAAATACTCGAGGCAGAAAACTATGTACAGACCAGTCGAGAAGCGTATAGAGGACTGGGATGAGATATACAACTTCCAGGGTGTCAGGAAGACTTTGCGAGTGCAAGCGGCGAGGTGCATGGAGTGCGGCGTTCCGTTTTGTCAGAGCAGTCACGGTTGCCCGTTGGGCAACATCATTCCTAAGTGGAACGATCTCGTGTTCCATCATAACTGGAAAGAGGCCTTGAATCAATTATTGCAAACTAACAATTTCCCTGGTAAGTCAATTTATGAGAACTTTTTTGCTAAATACAAATCCTTCCATCTTGTGATGATAAATCCATTTTCCTTCCATCCCTTCACTAATAAACTTGATTTTTGCACATAAAAATTTCACTTAACTTATATAACAACTTGCTATTGCATTTATTATTATTTAATGGGAGCAATACACATATACTTTTCTCTGTTTATTTTTTGCTGTCAATTATTTTTTTCCAGTCTGATAATCTCAGCTTTTTACTCATTTTCTTAATCGATCAACTTATGGATAATAGTATCTAACTCTTTGAAATTAAATAATCTAGAATTCACCGGAAGGGTCTGCCCCGCACCTTGCGAGGGTGCGTGCGTCCTAGGAATCTCCGAACCACCGGTGACGATCAAGAATATCGAGTGCGCCATAATCGATCATGCGTTCGAACAAGGTTGGATCATGCCACATCCGCCGTCCAAAAGAACCTCACGATTAGTAGCTGTAATTGGATCCGGTCCCGCGGGATTGGCCGCCGCTCATCAACTAAACAAAGTAGGTCACACAGTGACCGTATTTGAGAGAAATGACAGAATTGGCGGGTTGCTGCAGTACGGCATACCAACAATGAAGCTATCTAAACAGGTCGTACAGAGAAGAGTCTCTCTACTCGCCGCGGAAGGAATCTACTTCAAAACGAACGTCGACGTGGGCAAGGACATTACAATGCAGGTAAGCGAGCGCGTATAATGACAGTTTTTTACAACCTTATATATATATATGCTAAAAATATGTAATAGAAAAAATTTTAGAATATTTTTACATTTGCCATATACCCGTATGGCAAATATGAAATTTTCTCATTTCTATAATATTTACATTACTCTAACAAATTTCTTCATTTCCTTGTATGATACTTATCCTTATATAAAATAGCCTTCGTTTTTATATATAATAATTCTTCACTACTCACACTTACATATATTATTGCAGGAGCTTCAGGAGCAGTACAACGCGATATTGTTATGTACAGGCGCGACATGGCCGCGAGATCTGCCGATTCCGGGCCGGCAGCTGGAGGGAATTCACTTCGCTGTGAGCTTCCTAGAGCATTGGCAGAAGAAACAAATGGGTAACACAGCGCCCCTAGATATGCGGCTGATAGCCAAGGGCAAGGATGTTATTATCATAGGAGGCGGCGATACCGGATGTGATTGTATAGCAACTTCGCTACGTCAGGGCGCGAAGACGATTACAACCTTCGAAATCTTGCCTGAACCGCCAGTTCAAAGAGGCAAGGATAATCCATGGCCTCAATTCCCGCGAGTATTCAAAGTCGACTATGGTCACGAGGAGGTATCTCTGAAATTCGGCCGAGATCCACGTAGATACAGTACGCTGAGCAAGGAATTCCTGGACGACGGGAATGGCCACGTGAGCGGCATCAGGACTGTGTCCGTGGAGTGGCGAAAAGATGAGAATGGTCGATGGAAGATGGAGGAGGTACCAAATTCGGAGAAAGTGTACAAGTGCGACCTGGTACTGCTCGCCATGGGCTTCCTCGGACCCGAGAAGTCCATCGCCACGCAAGTGAACGCCGAATTGGACGAAAGAGGAAATTATAAGACTCCAGCCGGGAAATATTGTACTAGTTTATCCAACATATATGCAGCAGGCGGTTAGTATTATTACACTGGATACATTGTACAAAAAGAATTCTATTTCTTTTATTTTTTTTAAATCTAATTTACACCTTCAGTTTTATCAAAAAAAATTGCTCAGATCTTGCATTTATTATAAATTTAGTATTGATTATAATTTTAAAAAATCTTATTATCTTATTTGCTATTATTAGATATTATTATATTATATAATATATTATATTATTATATTATATATTTTTTCAAACGTTTACTCTTTTTATCTTGTACTTCACTAAACTTTTGATTACAAAAGTCGTTATAGATCAAAACAAGTATTATAATCTTCACATTAATTGTCGAAATTGATTTAAGTATGATAAAAATGAATTATAAAGCAAATATTGTATATTTGTTATTATATATACTTTTGCAAAATAGATTGCAGACGTGGACAGTCTCTCGTAGTATGGGCGATCGCGGAAGGCCGAATGGCCGCGAAGGAAATTGATTTGGCCTTGATGGGAAAAACTGGCCTTCCTGGAAGCGGTGGTGTTATAATCGGTGTTAGCGCTTAAGGACCTTCACGATGGATGTTGGTCTTCCAATTAAAACAACAAGAGATCCACCGTGCACGTGTACCGCGAGGAAAGAGTCATATCGACTTAGGAGGCACACAGGAGAGAGTCCTTGGAGGTCCAAGGATGCGAGCTTCGGGATCCGAGGATTCGAAAGTTCCATGAATCCAAGGAGATACAAGCCTAGAATTGAAGAGTTCAGAAATCCAGGAGTCCGAAAGATATAAACATTCGGAAATCCGCGAATTCAAACTTCCAGCAATCCAATGATCTATAGCTCTTAGGATGTAAAGATCGAAGAATTCTCCTAGGACAAATGACTCTAAAATTTAAAGAATTGAACATCTAAAAATCTTGGGCACCTAAAGAGCAGAAAATTCGTGTATCCGAATTTTACGACATCTAAGAATTAGGTCTTAGGGTTCGAGGGTTCAAAGATTCAAGAATCTAACAACGAGAATATAGAAAAGCAAGTTCCGGCTTTACACAAATACGAAAATGGAAGAATTTAAAAAATTAAAGATCTCAAAATATTATAAGGATTATATAATGATATATGTAACTCAAAATTAGAGAAGGATTTAAGAATCCTTCCAAGAAAACAAAAAATTTAAAGATACGGAAATTTTAGCACCCAAGAAATTGAAAAATCTTATATTACAAAAATTTTTTAAACATACCTAATTTATATGAAAATCTAATAATTTCACGATTTGTAGATATAAAAGCTCTAAAATCCAAAAATTTAACATCAGCCAGTGGAAAATCTAAGAAATCTAAGAAATTTTAGAAATTACACATCATAAATCTACAATTATAGCAGATTTAGAAATCCAAAAATCTGCTGTATTCAAGGCTGCAACAAACTGAAAATTCGAGGAATTAAAGAGATTGGGTGTTCGCAAGTTCAAACGATTAGCATTCGAAGATTTAAAAATCGAAAGTCAGACCTCGATCTGAGAATGTGATAATCAAGTGAGAAACGAGAGATGAAGATCATTTTTGTGGCGCAAATCTCTCCGTATCAGAGTAACGAGAAGTAAATGTAATTTCTCCATAACGTAGTCGAATCGTCTAAGCATCTCGTTCGTCCAATTAGAATTACTCACACGCGAGAGAATTAGAGCTTTGAGTATAGGGAAAGATACCGAAACGAGCTGGTAGCAAGATCTACATAAATCCACATACGGATTTACATTAGGCGATATACTTTACCAACTAAAATGTTCTTTTTAACATGCAACTGCAAATCTATTATTTTAAAAATAAAAATAAAGAAAAATGTTCCATTATGAAACATTATTTATAAAGTACACCTATACGAAACTTTCTAGTGTTTTTAGCTCTCCGGAGCAAATATTGAAAAAGCAGAAATATTCTCAATTATCTTAAATACAATTTAGATACTTTAAATACAATTATAAATTTATTTCTTTATAGGGCAAAACGTTCGATTGTAATTAATGAAGTTTATGTATAAGTACAAAAAGTATTCGTATATCGCCATTTTTCCTCTGTACGTTTTAATTAGCAATTAAGAATGTAAACATGAATAGACCGTATAAAGCGTTATACAATAAAATAATATTCATGCATTATCATCTTTGTTTCTCTGAATCTCATTCAATTAGTCAATAATAGATAAACTCAACATCTAAAAAATATGATGTTTTATATATATGTATATACATATGTGTATATATATATATATATATATGTAAAACATTAGATATTAATATTGTGTCGTACTGATCATTTATAAAACTATATAACAACATATATTTGTAACGTTTATTACTTTACTAGCGGTATTGTAAAAATATTTTTATAATTAAAGATCGTATTACTTTGATAGATTTTATATTATTTCATTATCAAATCGGATGTCAACGAATATTCTTTAAAAGGAAATCTGAAAATTATGAACTTAACGAAATAATTTGCTTTGAAATAGTTTTATTTACAAACTACAAATTATTAGTGAAAAATTAAAGATACGGACGATAAAAATTTGTGCACAGAGATTTGTTTCTTTTTTAATGTGTGATGGACAATTGATACTATCACAAAATAAAATGATGGCATACGAATACTTTTATGGTACACTTATTTTCTCTTCATTTTCAGTATATAATTAGTATTTTTAGCGTTCTTGGGCATTCGCCTGAGTTGCCTAGTGTATTATTACAGATCTACTTATATTAACAGTGAGAAAAGTTACATGAATTACCAAAAGATCATGCTATAGCATAAACAATAAGAGGGCAATATAGCACTTGTATTATATATGTCGTTTACTGCAATTCTATAATAATAATTCTGCCGATTAATTCACAGTTTGCAAGCGAATAGGAAATGATTGTTTAATCCCTTAACCGCATATCTATAATCATGATTAAGCATGAACTTGATTATAAATTGATTGCTTCTGAACTCCGTTAGCAAAATAATCATAGCATTCTTAAAGTATGCTTATTAGCATACAAATGCATAAATAAAGCAAAAATAAAAGAGTTAAAAGGAAAGAAGATTTAATTGTATACGATTTAAATATAAAATCCATAAAAATTGTATACGATTTAAATATAAACAATATTCGATTTTTACTATAAAATTCATTATATAACTATATAAAGAATGATTCACACTTCAATTAAACGTTGAATCAAATAATGATCTAGTTTAATTTTATTTAGTTTAATTATTTAATGTAATTATTGCAAATTATAAATTCATATCTGAGTTTAAAGTAGAATCAAGTAAATCAATAATATCGGTTAAGGGGTTAATATCGACAGATATCTTAATCGAGCATCTTCAACGCTTCCGTGAACTGAAAATATACTATTGAATTACATTTAATAAATTGCAGTTCCACTTTTACGCGCATCAAGAAGAGAGCTTAGTGCTTCTAATTACGTTTTCGTAAGGTTCACAATTTCGAAAAAGAAAATCTACAGCTAGGCCTTAAATTAGAAATTTACCACTTAAAGGTGATTATCAACGAAAAAGAGTTAACGTTTCATATTTAGACGCGATTTATTTCTAACGCGATTTACCTTTTTATTGATAGCCTTGTAAATTTCAATACACACAATATCTTGAGACAATAAATATATATTGAATGTTACGAGCAACATCGTCTTTGACCTTTTGTTTATAGTTTTATAGCAATTTTCTAATCCACTTTGTATGATCATATAATATACACAATATTTTGTATAATGATTGACTTACAATAACAGACTTGTATCAAATCAAATTCAAATCAATCAAAATTTACTTACTTAAATTTAACTAAAATTTATTTAGTTAAATTAATTTTATTATTCGATATTCTTCTAAGAACAGTTTCTGCTTATAACAATGCGAAATAAATTAGCATAAATGAAAAGGACTATATATGTCTTTCGTGTGAATTTCTTCAGTAATAAATAAATTCCCCATTTAAAAGTCGATCTTTCAAAATGTCACTCGTTTATTAAAAATAAACATACGGATGCATCATTTTTCGTTGGCTTTGGAATTTATCAGGATCAAAATAGTTCTTGGAAAGCGGTCGAAGGAAGAAATGCCAAGGAATTCACGGCGCAACAACGAATCGACGAATTCGTTGGCTGTATCGCGCGTTTCCGAAATCGCCGGAGAGTTTTCGCCACCTCCCTCTCGAATTCCGATGGCGAAATGGCAGGAGATACTGGAAGACGAACACGCCAGCCATATCGTCGGCTCTATCCGCGAGGAGATCGTCCGATCGGCCGCGGACGCGATTTGCGAGGGTTATTTTTGGAGAGCGGTCTACGGTTTCGTTGTCAATTGCGCGTACGAAGCTTGGATGCGCGCGTTTCAGGTAATTCGCGAAAAACTCTGGGGGTACGATAGCGCGGTATGTTATCAGTTATACACTACCGCTCAAAAGTATTTGCCCACTCTGTTTTCCTTAATTAAACGATAGAAATTCAAAAAATTAATGAACAATTTTAAGAGTAGACATTGAATATAAGGTAAATATCTAGAAAAGGTCACACTTCACCGATGACCTTGACCTCGACATATGTTGTCAAGGTCACCCTCCTGAGTGACCTTCAGAAGGTTTTAGCCGGCGGTCGTTTTTTATTAAAAAAGTTATTAACAAAAAAGTTTGAAAAATATAGGCTAAATATTTAGAAAAACTTACACAGCTCCGATGACTTTGACCTTGACATATTTTGTCAAGGACATGTTTCTGAGTAATTTTACCTTATAACTTAATCGGCGGTCTCGTATAGTTTTTAAGATACTTATATAAATATCAGAAAAACATATGTTAATATATTACTAAATAATGAGTCTCATATACACACACACACACACACACACGCACATGCGGGGGGTGCGGGAGGGGGGCCGAAGGCGACAACATATGTCAAGGTCAAGGTCATTGGTGAGGTGTGACCTTTTCTAGATATTTACCGAATATAATAATAATGTTACAGGGGGTGGACAAAATAATGTGGACACCTGAAAAATACACTATATTTGTTTGCTTTGTGAAGTTCTCGGCGAACTGTTTTGTCGAACGTTTATCGAAACAGGGTTTTTAAGATGGATATTAAGTTCTGCTGTCACTTTTGCTGCGGTAGTTTTGTGTTGTTTGGACACAATCCTAGTTAGTATTCGATGGTCCCTGTCAGTTAATTTTAGTTTTCGTCCACTATTCTTCTTCGCCGATGAAGTCTTACCACGTTTTGTGTATATGCTGTCATAATCGTGGAGTTGTTCTTGAAACATTAAACAATTGAGCTGTTTTAGTTACAGACGCTCCTGTTAAACGAGCACCAACGATTTGTCCTTTTTGGAAGTCTGATAAGTCACTCATTTTATACCGAGGGGTTAACCACTCTTGAAATCTGGTGTACATGATGTTAAGAAATCCCAGAAATCTTGAGAAATCTTAAGAAATCCCCGAAATCTGATACAATCTCGAAAAA
>NJRQ01000099.1:543269-553450 GCA_003063805.1 Aphaenogaster ashmeadi
ATAACCTGACCCAATTGCGTGGACCACCCTGTATATACAACGTTCATGTTGTGTACAATTACCAGGTTTGTACAGAGCCCCAAAAAGGGCATTGCCGGTCCGGAACGGTAGTGAAAGAGATATAGGTATACCCGCATACTAGGGGGCACCGGGCAGCGGCGCCCCTACAGATCTGGGGCCCTATTCTTGAATCGTTTTCATGAAACTCGCATGCGAAACTCAATGCTTTTCAAATAGGAAAATCATTAGGGCAGACTCGAGAATAGGGCCCCTGGCTCTCTGGACGATCGCCCAACCGCGCCTTACCCTAACGCCGGTACTGCCTCTACGTGTAATCTCAATATCACAAAAGTCAAGTCAAACATTCGATTTATCGTTACACCGCGTTAACTGGCGCGATACAGCGATCGCCCAATATTTCGCGGCACACGACTTGCACTCACGATTCACCGAAATGCGCGGAACGCGCAAAAGTCACGCGGTGATCGAACCACGACTTCGAAGGGACGCCGCTGCACTCAAAAACGCGCTCAAACATGGCGGACGCGCATGCGCGCGCCACTCTACGCGGCGTCTCGCCGTGCCCAACCTCGGTAACGGAAAATGATGACTAATTAGCATCATGGCTCGTCGATTAACGTGTCACGACGATCACTCGGGACCTCGAATCGGTATCCGTGATGCGCGTCCGCATCCACGGTTTTCCTCGACGAGCGAAATGCGAAAAGCACGGAGCGACCACAACCGCAACTCCGAACGGACGCGTCGCACGCACTGCGGCGCGATGCGCACTCGTGGCTGCGCATGCGCGCGCCCCGATCCGCGCGACCATTTTATCAAATATGAAAATATCCGCAAATATTGCCGTAAATTAATTTATCAAGTATACCTGGATTCTCAGATAATGACACGATATTTTATTCAGCACACGTAATACTCGAATTCGTGATTTTCGCGTATCGACCTCTGACGAGTGAAGTATATGCAATGCTACAACTTCGAATGAACGTGACGCGGCGCGAGATGAACATGGCGACCGTGCAAGCGCGTAATTAATATATGCGAGAAATAATCGAGATCTAAATTTTTTTGTTCCCGATGTTTGTTTAGACTTAAAATGAAAGATATTAATAATGCAATTTTATAAATTCTGTAATTTCATGAGTAAAAAGAAGCGATAAAGAAATAAACTACGTATTAAAGTCAAACAGTCATAAACAAATAGAACAAAAGCATAATTAACAATTATCAACTTCTGTATACCAGAACCTTTCTAGAAATAATTCTTAGGCCTTTCGAGTTCATGTCAGAGTTTTTAAATCTGTTGTTAAATGCGAATATCTTTCGGTCAGTAATAACATAGCAAAAGTAGTACAATCGTACCGCCTCTGGCAACACTGGTAGCTTTCTAAACCCAGATAGATCCATATCTCGGCTTAACAGAGAAAAAAAGATTAACGGCCGTCAATATACCGCTTAGCTTCAAACTCTCTTTAAGGTGTATATTACAGGCATATCATTTTTTGGGGTCTTTTTATACAATTAGATACCGCTTAGCTTCAAACTCTCGTTAAAGTATATATTACAGACATATCATATATTTTTTGTCTTTTTGCACAATTAGAAAAAATTGAGAATATAGGGGCCCCTACTGAAAAATTTTTATTGAGATCATAATTGAAATCATAATTGAGAATAAAAATTTTTTAGTAGGGCAGCGACTAGTCAACCACGATCAGAGAGATCGAAGTTGGTGTAACTTCAGTCAACTCGGTGTCGAAATCTTAGACGTTACGTCGTCGCGATGTTGTCATCGTGATGTTTCCGTTGTCACGAATAAAAGGTAAATGAGGAAAACGCCGTTTTCGCGCCTCGTAATATTTATATCCAAGCTCAACGGAAACACACCGTTCGTAAGCTTCGTAATTAATGTACGTAAATTCTTGAATTAACATCGATTCATCGACGTAAGACAACCCAACCGACGACGACAAGATCAAGATCTCCGCGGCAGTTTTTTATTTTCCACTGGATTCAGGCGTCCCTTTTTTTTCCTATTCGACGATTCATCTCACGCGAGGAGAAAGCGTTTCCACCAAACGCGGATTCGTGTCTCTCTAGGTTTAGTTCCGTGTGGGACATTAACTCCCCGGGTCTCTCTCTTTCTCTCTCCCTTTCTCGCTTGCTCTCTCTCTTTCTCTCTTCTCTCTCTTTCCCTCCCCCTTCTCCCTCCAAACAATCCCGCACAGTCCCGCTCTAGAGTTCAGCGGAATATTCCACGAACGAGTAGTGGCATCTCCTTGTCTCGCACAACGCGATCATGTAACGGCGTCCTCGTCATTCTCACATCGTGGACTGCTCCGTGGATTTGCTCCCCCACTGTTTCTACCGCTCGCTTCCTACCCTTGTCTCCCTACCCTCTGGCCCTTGCGCTCGCCGAACCACTGTCGATCATAGCGGGGCCTAGGCATTTTGGCACCCTAATCATACCGAGGGGACTTTGCGTCCTTCGATACAAAGGCTTTTCCTTTTATGCAGGTAAAATATCGGACAACAAAGAAAACTCGAGTGGTTCTTATTATGAAAAATGAGATACTAATAAGATTTACAGTTTCTACGAGATTACGGTTACGGCACTTTCTTTCTCTGACTAGTGCATTAAAAAAATAAAACTCAAAATATGTGTTTTCATATATTTTATTGTGTATATTATATATACAATATATATTAGCCTTATTACAGTTTATATTTTCAATCTGTGATTATGGTGACTAATGGCTGCTTTCGTTGATATCAAATAATCTTAGCGATGACATATCGTTCATCTCTTCTTCTAGTTTTAATTGTATAAAAAACACGGAATATTATAATACAGTTATATGATACAATATATAATAATATACATATACAACACATAGACCTTAAAAAGAAAGTTATAAAATAATAATTTTTCTAAATATGTATCTACTAAAACTGATTTCCTGGTTATGTAACAGAGTAAAATCAATGAGAATAATGCATGTAAAATTTCTACAATTCTTAATACAGCTTTAATATCAATTCATAAATACCGAATATGAAGACGGGAACAGTACCCAGAATTGTATAAATACACCAATTAGATAATAATTAAATTCATAATAGTGTAGATAAATTAAATTCGTAATAGAGAATCATGAAACAAATTGCATATTTAACTCAAAATTGAACTTACGGTATTCTAATCTCGGCTTTCCGTTCCCGACGACAACGCAATTCCTGATTCTGCTCCTGGTATTACTGCTTCTGGCTCTGCCCTGTTAAAATCGCCGTATTATATTTTAATATTCCTACTGGGCATTTCTACTAATTCTCGTAATAATCTCCGATTTTCCGGGATTTGTCCGTTTCCGGTTGAATGCCCAAATGTACCGAATATCGCTCCGAATATTGCTGTCGGCGCTATTAAGCGCTCCTTTTTTTAATCTGTGATTTTGTTCTCCATAGTTTCACTTTTACCGCTAATTTTATGAGCAGTTCGACCGCGATTAATATACGACACAAACTTCGTAACACAAGATACAAGTTCTCAATTAGTATAATTATATAATGTTTTCGTAGACACAAATTACAGCATGTGTGTATGTGTATGTTCCGCTTAATAACTGCAATCTCGTATATTTCTAGACATTACGTAAAACAAATTTAGATTTTGCGTACGGGAACTGAAGAAGCTAATTGAAGCTATCTAGACGAGGCCGCATGTGCGATATTAAGCTCAATCTCAGATGCAATCTGGGGTTCGCTCATTATTTTGCAAACGTTCTCTTATAAAAGTTAAAAATTACGTGGCATCTCTCGTGCCGTTTTAGTTGGCAAAGAGATGTGTTCCGAGGTCGAGATCTCTCTTGCTTGGCCAATCTGCCCGAATGGAAGTTTACATACATCAGTTTACATCGCGTTTGCCGAACGTGCAAACAAAAAGGCCGCGTTTAACGCTATATTGAACGGGCCAGAATACGGGCCGAAGTGTCAATATCGATCTACCTGTTTAGCAGGATCGTCCCAACGACTACCGTTTCGATTCTTCATGGTGTTTTCTTTCTCTCCTCGCTACCGCTTCCCCCTCCTTCCACCCGTTGCATTTTTTTTCGTCTTTCTCTCTCTTCGCTTCAATTTCTCTCTTTTGCTGTGCTCCTCCACTTTGCCTTTCCCCTCCCTTTTTCCCCCTTTCGCTTCAGCTCCGTTTCTCTTCTTCTCTTCCCCTCCGCCTCCCCGCACCCTTTAGCCCCTTTCGTTCCTTTACCGCTCTACGACTCCTCCCAACTTCTTCCTTTTCTCTTTTACTCCTTCCCTTCTCTGTGTTGCCGTCTCTCGCCTCTCTTACACGGTTTTTCGTTTTCTCTTTTCTTTCCTACATCCCCTTCTCTCCCTCTTTCTTTCTCTAGCTCTCTCTTGGCCAGAGCCGGATTTGCGGACGCTAAAGCCTCAGGGCAATCAAAATGTGAGCGTCTTTTATTAGAAATAAGCGAATGTCGGCTTTACTGCAATCACTCTTTCAAATAGACAGAGCTAAAATATGTAAAAGATAGAAATGCGTGCGCGCGCGCATAATCTTTACGGTATAAATGATGTATAGCTTGTATAAGTAGCTTTAACAATTATTCAACTGCTCCTACCGTGGTTGTTGTTAAAATTCTAAATAATATGTCAATTTTTCTCGATTTAGAAATGAAGAATTTTTTAAAAATATCAGTATAATAAGTTCTTTGTCGCAAAGCGAGCAAACTGATACTCCGATAACAGAGATACCGAAAGAAAGAGAGAAAGAATATCTTGCTTCACAACAGTCCCGCAAGGTACGTTTCTCGTCGATCTCAAAAATAAAAAATTTTGTTAATAAAAATTTTCCGACACATCTTCTCGATATAAATTATATTTTTATCTTCGGTGAAAAATATATTTGTTTGCAACTATAACGCACCGTGCAGAAAGATCTGTCGATTTTACAGCTCGTTCGCCTCATCCTAAATCCGGTCCTGCTCTTAGCTCCATCTTCCATGGAGGCTCTCCTCTCTTTCTCTCCCTCGTGTCTCCCTTCTCCTGCCCCTCCGCGCTCTTAACGTGGGCGAAAATAGCGGGTCGGCACCGAATGGACGAGGGAGAGAGACGCTGATACCGTGCGCTCAGCGGGGTAGCAAAAGAGACGTCTTTGTGCCACGCTATCTTCGTCCAGGCGATCTTTCCTGTTTTCTCCCCCTCGCCCTCCGCGGTCCGCTCCCTCGTCGTCGAATATACTCCTATATAAGAAACGCTTCTTTGTTCTCCGCGCCCTCCCTTACGCGTAACGCAGGTAGCTCCCGAAAATCGTATTAAATCCGCCTCCTCGTATCATCGGTGGCTTAGAACACAAATGCTTCCCGCTTCGTTTATCCGCTCATCCGTATCCGTCTTCCAGAAGTGGGTAATCTCAAAAAATTCCGCTCCCCTCTTAGGAAAGAAAGATAAATTTTAGGAAGCTAAATTGTTCGGCAAATGCGTTTAAAAAGGACTTCATATTTAAACCAAGATACACATATATATACATATTATCTATAGCAATCTAATTATGAAAACAAAACGGAGATATTTTTAGAGGTAATTGGGATTTTCTTTTAACAAACGATCCTTTTAAAATCTTTTGTACATCTATATCTTTTTGAATCTCTTTTCTCATTTATTATACATTTATTTATCAACTTCTTAATTTATTATAAATAACGATCTTTTCGAGTCTCTTTTCTCAGTATTTATTTATCACCTTCTTAATTTATCATAGATAGTGATTTTTTACTTTTATAGCAATTTTATTTAAACGAATTAATAGCCTTGTGAAATAAGCCTGTAAAGGGCTTTGATTTTTCCCTACTACTGACCTGCTAATGCTGATGCAACCCACCCCAGCTTATGACGAGCAGATTTACTGTCATGGCAACACGTTCTCGATGTTGTCATGATATTTCATAAATCCCGAGCCGAACGGCCATACGTACCGTATAGTACGTTGACGCTGATCGATCGTACACGAACGATCTTTATCTCTCGGCCAAGAATAATTCGTCAAAACCGGTTGGTTCCCCCTCAACCGCCAACACGATACGGAAAATTTTTGTGTATAACACACCCTTGCCAAAGTGAAAATAGAGCGGCTGGTTGCAGACTACGGGCAGATTGCCCATCTATTACGCAAACATGAACTCCGAAAAGGGTTCAACGGCTGAAGGTGCGTTCCAAGTTTGGACGGTTGGATCATGACGTTGTGCATAATAGGGAAATCCGGATAAATAAGGGGAAAGAGAATGAGAGGAAAAAGAGATGAATTTATTACCGTCCTGAAACAAGTCCCTCCAAGCTGAACAAGGAAAATATGAATAGATATCGCGAAACGTAACACGTGAAAGTGTACGTACATAGATCATTGATTGAAATTAAAGTTCAAGAGTTTAACGTAATGTTAAACATTTTATCACTTATTTGTACACAGGAAAAAATCTTGTTGCATAAATTGGAAATCTGGTAGATTTAATCGGAAAGATACAAACCAGATATTTATAGTTAAATCTGTCAAACATTCTAACTACAAAATATCGAGATAATCAGAAATTCAATCACCAGAAAGTCTGTTTGCTATGATCAGAAAGCATTTTTATATACGTCTCTTGTTGGTATACAATTTTAACATTTTTCTCAGTGTAACCATAAAAATATAGATTTTAACTCGTGTTTTTTTCAAATAGCGAACATTCTTCTTTTTTAAAGCCTCGATCGGCGCAGCACGTCGCGATCGAGACGCGAAAGCGAGAGCACCGCAGGAAACCGCGAGATAAGGGATGGCGATTATTGCATCGGGGTAAACGAACTTGCGTGCAAGCGATAAACGCACGCACACAAGTTGCGTGTACCTACGCGCCTGTATGCGTGCGCGCGTGAACGCATCTAGTCGAAGTAACTGCGAATCGACCCTTCGGGTAAAGCGAGCTTCCATCAGGACCGATGTCACGTGTTGAGAGAAAGAGGAAGAGAGAGAGAAAGAGAGAGAGGAAGATGATCATTTTGATAATGAAAATAAAGATGATCAAAATTTAGACTTAAACTAAATTAAGCTAAACTTCTTTCCCATTATCTCAATCGCACCTGAAAAGATGTGGTTCTGTCCAGAGCGAAAAATCGAGGGACACATCGGTGATTCTTATCTCGACTTTACATGTCAATAGCTCGAAACTAGAACACTTGTCAGTGTTATTCTGCTCCTTACGGAAAAAGGTAAATAGTGAATATATCGTACCTGAGAACGTATATTTGCTTTTCACCGCTGCCAAGTTGGCATTGGTCCTATCAGTCTCAAAGTATCGATATGAAAGTAATAAATAAATAATATAAATGATATAAAAATAAATAAATAAATGTAATATAATAAGTAAATAAAAGCGTTTTTCATTTTACTCTAAACGTGAAACGTTTAGAGTAATAAATAAATAATACAAATATGATATAAATAAAAAATAAATAAATGTAATATAATAAGTAAATAA
This sequence comes from Aphaenogaster ashmeadi, assembly GCA_003063805.1. Lineage (NCBI taxonomy): Eukaryota > Metazoa > Arthropoda > Insecta > Hymenoptera > Formicidae > Aphaenogaster > Aphaenogaster ashmeadi. The sequence continues at coordinate 550,820 of NJRQ01000099.1, forward strand.
AAGCGTTTTTCATTTTACTCTAAACGTGAAACGTTTGGAAAAATATGAAGAGAAAAGTTAGTAGCGCAGTTTCTTTCGTTGCCATTATACTTTCGGTTCATAGACGTAAATGCAAAGGATAAGTGAAATATAGCGAGTCGTTAAACCGGACTTAGCTGATTTTAGCTGGTGCTACCCAGCTTATAAAAAGAAGTTCCGACAAGATGTTCCAAGAAAAACATGCTAGAACTGAACGTTCGAAGATAGAGTAAATAGTCTGGTGATGTCATAAAAGATTATAGCCTTATATATTATTATTTCAGTATCTTTTGCTAAACGTGACGCTCGTTGTCGGTATCGAGACATCGATAATTGTATGACCATCCGATTCTTCATATCTACGCATTCAAGTGACGAAAAACCCTCTCATTTCTACGAACGACGGAGAAATCTTAAAGGACGTGACATCTGACAGGTTTCTCGCAGTTGCCGTGACGTTACCGTAAGTTTCTCCGACAGTTCTCCATCTCCCCGACCATGATTGCGATTTAAAAAAAAGTTGCGTACGTCATCTCGATTCCGAGATCCTCGTATGAAAAAAAAGGCGCACGAAAATATCCCCAGCTGGAAGGATAACATCATCTTTTAACAATTTTACTTCGCCCTGCTTTCTTTCCAACTTGATATTTCGCTCGCAGCGGCAAACTGTCTGCGGCCAACTCCGATTCCCATCAGCGAGGAAACAGTAGGCGGTTGTGCGTGCGTGCCTGCGTACGTGCCTCCGTGTACGTGCCATGTTCGCATGTGCGTCCGAGCGTCAGTGGATATACCGGCCATCAGCTGAGCGCGCAAGTCACCCGGTTGCCAGCCCGTTATCGCGCACGACTCGAATTACCTACGCGTTATTGATATACCAGATCTCAGGAAGAGACACTGTGCGAACGCGTCCGGACGCGGATATGAGCCAGAACTCATTCGCTACCAAATTAGACACAGATGTCCCGAAGCGCCCGTTCCCGTTTTAGCTTATTGAATATCCGGAGCGAATATCAACAAAGTCATTCGCTAGGTCGTGGAATATACATCAGAAGATGAACCGTGAAGTTGATGAAGAAGCTGGACGACGCGGCGTTTAGACCTGAAAGTTTACGCAACGTCTCTATAGGGTTCCCTGAAAATTGTCGCTCTATTAAAACTCAGAAAAACTTCATTCTCGTAGACTTCATTGTCGTAATACGAATACTCTTCGAGCTGTCGAAGATCTGGAGGTTTTTACGTTATTAACCCGTAAGCACGCGCGTGAGGGTCAAACCAACCCACACAGACAAAAGCTATTTTACTCACCAAAATATTACATGAAGAAATATTTTTAAAAATATGAATTTCTTTTAATTTCTAATGCTTGAAAATGATTATTTTATGTTTAAAACAGTCTCAGTTTATAATTAAGATAATTGGAGGAAGATGCCAAGCAACCATGGTTCAGAATTCGTTTATAAATTTAGAAGTTAACTACTACTTTATGTTTATTTATACTGTTTTCTAATACTGTATTCTTTAAATGACAAATACATTTATTTGAATTAATCGAAATATATATATTATTTTTTTATAAATTAAATACAAAATGTTAAGCGTCTTCTCCCAATTACCTTATTTCTAAATAAAAATAAAAAATTTTGTTTATACGTAAAAAATAAATGAATTAAAAATGTCGGTCAAATTGACCCTCATGCGAGCACTTACGTCAAAAAAAGTCACGCCAGCACTTACGGGTTAAAAGTGAAGAGGCGCAAGCAAACGGTGGTACGCTTTATTCGTCGTTCAACTTGAGGCGAGTTTTGTTACAACCAACGGTAGTACCAGGCTTAATCACACGGACAGTCAATTTTAAAATGCGATAGAAAAGCGTTTACATAATTTTCACCGCTAAACTAGCCCCGCCATTGAAATTCTCATCAGCTTTCGTTGGGGAAGGAGAACTCGAAGCTGCTCACAACAAGCGACCGTTGTTCCGCGATGGCGAAGTACCGAGCCATATGATGTGATAAAAGAGCACGGTATACTTGCGAACGGAATAAAAAGGAAAACAAACACGAATTCCGCGCAACAATCGCAGAACGGTTGAATCGATGCTCAAGGATCGGGGCAACGCTTGCGCAATCCACCAATCCGGTTTACGCGATTACGCTTTATGCGGTGTGTAGAATTTTTCATTGGAGGAGCTCTCTGAAATAGTGGCGATAATACGAGTTTTCGAGATGGAAACACGAACAAACGGGTTACGCTGAGCGACCGCAGGCGAGCGCTCGCGCGCGCGAGAAACCGGTTTCTCCTATCCAGTCCTGTACGCCGTGATAATTGCGGGAACTAGTTGAAACAATACCGGCCCCCACGCACACGGTGCGGCGTTTCGAGCTTTAATCCCGACGCTCCTTGCATTTTACATTTGCGCAAGGAGAAAAAGTTAAGGTTGCCACAGCAGAATAATCCCATACAGTACAGAAATTGCAGCAACATTGCAGTAACATTGCAGTAACATAACAATATTGCCGAAATGTTGCTGCAATGTTCTGTGCTGTATGGGATAATGTTATTTTTCGCCCATCCATAGAAAAGGGTTATAGGAACCATAGTACTCTGGAAATGACC
>NJRQ01000099.1:553641-564968 GCA_003063805.1 Aphaenogaster ashmeadi
TAACGCAGTTACATTTTGTGGGTAATGGTAACGAATATAATCGTTACTTTTATCGTTACTTTGCGTACATGTACATTACACATGTTTGGAAAGGGCATAAGCGAGTTTTAAAAGAAGAGAGCGTTACGTGTTTGAGCTTGTTGCGATTAATCATGACCACTATAGATCTCGCGTTGAACTAATCAATTAGCAATATAGACAGTCAGATATCAGATTCTAAAAAAGATCATTAAAATTTAGCGAGAAAGTAACGGAAATTGTAACGACTCGTTATATTTTTAGTAACGATAACTGTAACGAGTTACTTTTTCCAATGGGTAACGAGTAACGGTAACGAGTTACTTTTTTCAATGAGTAGCGAGTAACGGTAACGAGTTACTTTTTAAAAGTAACTTTCCCAACTCTGCCATATAGTCATATACATACAGGATTGAGAAGTAACGTGTTACTGTAATGCCGTCATCGTTACTTTTACTTTTTTATAGTAACGATTTGGTAATAATGTTACATTTTTTAATAACAGTAACGGTAACGCCAGGATTGGAAAAGTTACTTTTGAAAAGTAATTCGTTATTCGTTACTCATTGAAAAAACGTTAAGTAAATAAAGTAACGCAAAAGTAACGCGAAAGTAACGCGATACTTTTACACGTTACGTACCGAGTTACTTTTTTCAATGAATAACGAGTAATGATAACATGATAACGATAGCTTTCCAAAAGTAACTTTTCAACCCTGGCATTATCGTTTCCGTTATAAAAAAATGTAACGTCATTACCAAATTGTTACTATAAAAAAGTAACGGTAACGGTAACGGCGTTACAAGTAACGCGTTACATACATGTTATCTTATCTGTAACCTAAAAATGTTTTATTTTGAATGTTACCTTTGAAAATAGGAATAGAGTCCTCAAATCCATGTTTTATCTTCAAAGCATAAGATTTGAGGACTCTATTCCTATTTTCAAAGGTAACATTCAAAATAAAACATTTTTAGGTTACAGCCCATACAGCACAGAAATTGCAGCAACGTCGCAGTAACATTGCAGCAACATAACAATATTGCCGAAATGTTGCTGCAATGTTACTGCGACGTTGCTGCAATTTCTGTGCTGTATGGGAGATAGGATAACACGTATATGACTGTGGTTGCAGGCTTGTAAGCTTTATCCATAATTATCCACAATCGTATCCACAATAATAAGAAGAATCGCAATATATAACACACTTATTTTATTTAAAAATTCTTCGTGAGTTGGTGGTAATACTGCTGTTGTCTATTCTATTGTGTGTTGCAATAGAACTGAACTCTCAGTGTTGTACCGCAACTATATCCTACGACAGATCTCTCAATCATACTATATTTGTTCTGCAGACCATATTAGAGAGATAGCAATAATCCTTTGATTGGAACAACCATATATAAGGATATTCTAACAAAATGTTACTTATAGTAAGAACTACGGTTGTGAGAATCGCATAGATATAGGCATATCTTGACAACTATATTCGATGTAATATAAATATAATTTGAATTCTCACATACATTTCTCTTCCAATCATAGAGAACGTTGTTGTAACAACCATAACAATTTTTTCCACGCTTGTATCTTGAATATATCGCGTATTCATTTGTTAATTTGCTCGACATTCACACATGGTCGTGGGTAAATTTATAATCCTGGCTCGTCGCGCGTAAATATAGTTTTCCCCGCTGATAATATACTTATCGTCAATTTATCTCGCTTCGGACGGATATAGCGAGTTCCACGAGTTGAGTTTTATCTGAAAACTCTGTGCAAATATCGATGTCGAAAACATTTTTCGCGAGCAATAACAGTTCCTTTGTCGCTACGTCGGCATATTCGCGCCGTTGTTTGCATTGTATGCCTCACGATTTCGGCATTATATTTCAATAATAAACACTTTCCCGAGACGAATCGATTATTCGTTGGGATAGTAACCGCGTAAAATTACTCCTTGAATAATTTTACAATGGATTCCAACAAATGCTAATAAGCATAGATACTTTAAATATATTAAAACTTGGTCTTTTTAAGAACCTCTCAAAACGTGAATCAGAAAGATTTACTTAGATTTCTATAAGTAAAATAATCAACTTATCTAATTAAAGTTTGCATTCAGTCCTTTTTTGCATAAATCTAACTGATAACGCAGTCTTCTATTTTCTTAAAATCATAGGTTGTCATCTTATGAATTGTAAATTACGGCTCGTTTATTGCTCAGCAATAGAAATATACATCAGTGTAGGGCCTAGACGAGCAATCAAAAGGATGTTATAAAATAATTATATAAAACTTATATTACATAAAAACCGTTTCAAGTCATCGAGTCTTCTTCAGCCAAACATAAATACACAAATAAATATTAAAAATATAGTCCAACATAATAAAAAATGTCATCTTCGACACAACTTTACTTCACAAAAAAAACATTTTCTTAACTTAACATTTTAATCTAATATCTTAATTATTAATTTTTTTATTCTAAGATCTATCTAAAATCGAAAAATGTATTGTTCATCTTGCAATGTATGTTGCATATTTAATGTGTAATAATTGTTACATTTATTACACAATATAATATTTATTAAATATTTTAATATTTTAATAATTGCAAGAAATAATTTTTATCTTCACCCATTTTATTCTCATATTTATCTTACTTCAAAAGAAACGTAAATGAAGGTTTCACAGAATCTCCGATGGAAGGTCCAGGATGATAACAGGAGGAGTTGGGGAACAAAAAAAAGACAACAGCCCTCTCTGATATATCTCTTTCTGTTATTTGCGTTTCTCAAACGCAGCATAAATTGTCGTAGATATTACAAATTAGAAATAACATCACATAGCATTTCTTAATACGGGAAAATGCGCTCGCAAAGGATCACTAACGTATCGAGAAGCCGCGTCATTAATCGCGAGCAAACTATCGCGAAAACTACGTAATCGGACTTTCATATCGCGCAAGGTACAAAAATATCCAAAGCACAGCGAGCGTCGCGCAAATCGTTTGCTGTGCGACATTACGAATATTATCTGTCCTCTCTCTCTCTCTCTCTCTTTCTCTGTTTTCCTCTCTACCCTCGCGATACGAGAAACTCGGTCTCATTTCCACCCTTTCGCCGTGAAGAGCTTACTTCATCAATCCTCGTCTTCGCAGTAACTTAACGTTTAACCCTGAACAGTATAAAAAAAAATATTCCTGTCTTGTCTAAAACATGAAGAAAATGAAGAGAAAGATTATTATCAATTCTGTACTTGTATTGATCCTTGAACGAGTTTTTCAGAAGTCCTTGGAACCTTTGCATCTCAAACGAATAATTTGGAACGAGTCTAGTGTGACTTTCCTTTCCTCTCTTGCCAAACTGTCGTATATGTTTTATACTATTATACTATTTTATAATTTTACACTATTGTAAATTGTTTTATACTATTTAGGGTTAAACTTTACACGATCATCATCTTTGAAGCAATTGCGCACATTCACAAACATGTAAATATTTCGAGAATATGAGTATATATATATATATAATCATCCCTCGCTTCACTGCTACAGGGTGGAAAAACCTTCGTCCGCTTATGAGATCAGAAAAATTTTTCTTGACGGCCCGTAAAAACAATTACTTCGCAAATGGGAACACACAAACAGATAGATACGTTCCGCGGTGCGCGACGTATCGCGCACGTAACGCACGTCGTTTCACAGATCGATCCTGTTAACGTTCGCTTTGTCGAGAAACAATCGCTACAAACGATAAATAATGGAGGCAATCAACGGGACGCGCTTTTTTTTTTAATCGCTCTTGTCACGCAAGCGAGAGCGATGAGAGACGTTCGCCGCCGTAACTTATCGGTAATTGAATTTTCGCTATCATTTGGACTTCCTCCAATTCTCTTTTACTTCGTGTGTCCCGCGCAGGACCACCACCAGAGATACGCCTCGAGAGGACGTCGTTAGACATTAATCTAATCTTACATATGATATATGTATATATATGTTCCGTAATATTGTTATTTAATTTTTTTTCCCAGGAAAAAACTTGTACTTGTTTTCTCTCGCTTACTCTATACAAAAAAAAACGAGATAGACTTTTGTAACGCTTTCAATAAAATTCTCACACACGGTAAAAACGTGATTAACGACGGTATCACCGCCGTCGTCACATCCGACATATTATTGTGTTTTATATATCACGATATAATATTTTAGAAAGCATATATACATATAAATGGTCACCATCCGCGTTTAACCCTCGACAATATAAACGGACGCTTCAATAGGTTTCGAAACTTCACTGGGGATTACACATACGCACATTCAATTATAAAATTGAATATAAATAAAATGATCACAAAGAGAGTTTTCGTGGTTTTCAGCTTTTTCATTTTAATAGCTCTCACGCTTGACTCCTTTATTTCGCATAATATAACTTCGAATTTGTTATAAAATATATCATTATATATGTATATATATTATATATATATATACGGTATTTGCAATACAATATAAATTATATTCGATAATATAATATACTATCAAAGATAATACACGTGGACACATTCACATTTCCATATAAAAAAAAGAAGTGTTATACTGTATAGGATTAATCTTTCATGTGTAAAACGTATATAATTAACTAACAACAATTAAACGAGGCCGCGAGTATTGCTTTCTATCGCTCTGTAATGCGACAATTTCGACTTGCGACGTCGTTTGTAGCGTTTGTTATTAACAAATAACTGCTGATTACAATAGTACACGTTTATACACAGTACGAGCTGAACATCATTCCCCGAGAAACAAAATTCGCCTTTTTGAATTTATAATTTATATGTGTCGCTTCCTCTCTCTTTAATAATGAATTTATCGTAGATAGATATCCTGCGAGATAAATCTATAAATTTTCTTTTTCAGATTGTATCTTCTCGGGCAATGATTTACGATCGTACTGTACTGTGAAGTGCCAGCTGGCTTAATACGGGCCAACGTTTTTATGTCTTTCATTTGTTACATCAGCAAATCAGTCTTACACCTTTCGTGCAAATGCGATAGCCCAATTTACAACGCGCGGTTAACTCTACACGTGGCTGTCCCTCATTCTTACGTGACCTTCTAGCTACTTCTCTTTTTTTTCGTCCTCGTATGAAGTAACTGAAGTAAGGGTGATGTAGATGCATGTACGACTCGGCAGGATGGTGGGAAAGTGTTCTGGACGGGATTGTCTCTTCCCCCTTAAAGCTTTAACCGGTTCAATTCCATCATTTAGATGATTGAAAAACAAGTTTTGAACTCGTCACCGTAAATTCGCCTCTTGTTACAAAGTGTGGATATTTTATATATTTCTTTTCCCGAATCACAAAAAAGTTTGGTTTTTTGACAATGAACTTCCCAAATTTGAATTTTTTATAACGAGACAATTGAACTTTATGGTTCTATGGTTCTAATTCTAAAGTATTTATATTCTCATTACTTTTCTTCAATTTTTATTGGTACTCATCTGGGAAAGTGTATGTTTTTTTATTAAATATTGTGGCATCAATTGATATTTTTTGAAATAAAATGCGACAAGTTTTATTTTACACTTTGTAAGATTTAACAAACTGTTAATTTGCAAGATCTTTGAAATCACAAACGACACTGCACAAAAGATCCTTGATTATACTGTTAGATTCTTGAAATTTTACACAGATCTTTTGTGTCAGATTTTAATATACAAACATATAAATATATATATTAGAGAATTTATAATATATGTATTTTGTATATACTGAGATTATGTAATCCAGATCCTTTGCTGCAAAAAATATTAATTAAATACGCACAAGTGTTAACGGAATTACAAGAAACAAGTTTTAAAACGGTATTATATCAGAGCATATGAAAAAGATTAAGTTTCTTTTCAATAAAAATTATAATTTATTTTAACGTATAAAATAAAATATATACAAATAAATCTTTCCATACAATTTCTCTGTTAAACATTGAATTTCATTGCAACAGCATCGGTTTTTTTGCCTCGCCGACTTCGAAAGAGACAGTTTCATTTTATCACAAAAAGAGAAACGAGTTCAATCTAATTCCATTGAGTCTCGTCGCGGAACGCATTCAGTTGTAATCCAGTTCGTAAAAGGAAACCTCACCTTTCTGGTATAAATATTCGATTCACCGGTTAAAGCGTCGCCACCCTTTGTAAGTAAACCACGAAGAGGTTTTCGATTTCAGTGTACTCTCTTTTTTGCGCGAAGGTGAAACAGAGAGGCTCGTATCCCTATACGCAACACGTTTCTCTCGACCCCGCGAAGAAAACTTCACGCAAGCGCCTTTAATCTAAATCCTAACGATAATCACACACTTGCTTCCTTCTCTTAATCACTTCGTAATTCTTAATATCACAATACCGCCACTAAGGTCTTTAATCGCGCTACGACGAAAAGCGACCGAAGCAAAATAAAAAAAAACAGAACGAAAAAGGGGTAAAGAAATTAAAAAAAGGATATAGACACAGAAAGAAAACGCGAACAGGTATTAACCACAACGTAAGCAGTAGTACGTACGGTAGTCAACGAATAATAATAATAATATATAATAACATGACAAATTGAAGCGAAGACTGTGAACAATAATTTAATGGCAGAACGTTAATCCTCTCTCTAATCCTTCGTCCCTTTCGGCGCGTTAAACGGCGAACGCGAGCTCATCTTGTCATTGTTTCTCTGTGAAAATCTGTTTGAAACTACATAGAGTTAAAGCGGTACAGTTTCAAGATGGATCGTCCCTCAGATTATACCGAGAGATATAGTTTAATTATCTAGTCTAGTGGATATACATTTACATCATTAGTCAGCACACGATTTTACATGATTACTTTTTATATCTGCTAGACAACAAGATTGATTCTTGCCTCTTAATTTAACAAGTCTACGCCATTCTGAAGTGTTAGAAATTGCATCGCTTTACTCTATCTCGTTAAGAGATTTTCTAATCTCGCTAACTATAAACGAAAAATCTGTAACGAGTGTTACAAACTCTGAACTTTTCACAGAATTGAGAACATTCATCGAAATAAATTCATAATCGCAGAACTAAAATCTCGAAACACAAAATATTGAAACTTAAGTGAAACTACTAACAATGCAGGCTGAAGACGAATCACACTGCCTTCGCTGACAAATTCGATGGCTTAAATAAGTTACTGTCGAGACGAATCATCCGGTAATGATCGCGTAAACATGAATGTATTTATCAGTGATATCGCGGGAATGATTATCAGCATCGCGACATCGAGAGAAGATGTTATTATAATTTAATGAGATTTTTCACACATAGCGACTGTTATGAAGGGAGAAAATGACGAGGGAGAAAGATCGATCGATGGAGTGATGGAATGGGCTGAACATCTGTACCATCTACCAATAGGATATACAGGATGTCCCAGAAAAATATGTACTGTGAGAATATCCTCGCTGAAGTTATTTTTGTTGCAATTTTTAAGAAAAAAAATTTTTTTCTCGAAAGTTCGGTAGAAAATATAAAAATTAATTGGAACATGTGAATTATTATTTAAATTTTTACGCTTCTCAATAATAATTCGATTATATAATTATATACTCGAATTATTGTTAATATCAATAGTGACTCACGATAAATCACAAAATGACAGTCTCATTAGTACCCACTCCTCTGGGGGCTATCCTGCAAGATTTTCATAAAAGATTCCTATCTGGGAAATACGCTGCCACATTATTCCGACATGATCATTTCGCATTTCACAATGAAAAATGGACAATGTGTGCTCGTCCGTGTGAGAGACACACGAGCTTCGTAGGATCGTCACTAAACATCCGACGCGACTAATAGCTACCTGACTACGATTAATCAGTAAAACGCGCTCTCTAAAACTAATCATATTCGCTACGTATCACGTGAAATTTGTTACAAGTCTTATAATCACATATCCTCTTCAAGAACGAAGATGCGAGAGCCACTGCTCGCGATATAAGATCTGCTACTACTAGAACTTGTCTCGCGCTATCACAATTATCGAACGCGTAATAGGCCTCTCTCCTTGAATACAATATTGCATGGTGACAGCAGACAAACAAAGAGCGATGTTGTTGTCGTTAACCCTTTAACCGACTCGCTGTTCAGCGATGTGAGAACGTGTTAGATTCATCCTTACTGTAACAATACTTCTAACTCCAAATCTAGATCCCTAGATTTTGGAAGCCTTAAATTCTACGGTCCTCAACTCCAACGATCTTCAAATTCTACATATCTTATAAGCTATAGCCTTGCAAATTTTTTTTAAATTCCTGTGTCCTTCGAACCTAATCGTTTAACCTCTGAATTATAATTGTCATTAACTGATTGAATTCTTTAATCCCCGATGTAGATTGAAATGTCTGGATTTTTGTTCCTTATTCCTTAAGTCCCGCGATTTCGTTAAACTAATAAATTTGTAGACGCCCAAAATTTTGAATTTTGATATCTACGCATCGCTTGATGTTCGACACAAGATCTAACTTTTCGTAAAACCGTTGCGCTCAAACTGCAACAATTTTACATCGTAAAGCAGCATTTCTACCAACTACTTCATTTCTTTACATATCCAATAAGTAAATTCTAAACACACAGAACAATCTCATTCCCGCACTCGTGCGTGCGAGCATCTTCGTTCAAAAAGTTTCTACGGTCTCTCATAAGTGAAATGTCATTCATATAGAAAATCCAAATGTAATATCGAAGTTAAAGGGTTAAACGCAACACCTCGTGCAATCATAATCATGGTACGCAAAATTTACAGCGTGCCATTACAACGACGGAATCTAACCTCAGGTCCGCATCGCTGCTTCCACCGTCTTAGTTTTTATTCCTTCCTGGTCTTCCGATATTGTACAAATTTGGCTGACGCCCACAGGGCGGCAGTCTGACAAAAAATGGCCGCACCCGTTTACGCGGACAAGTAAAACGGGTGATCGTTAAACGTGCAAAACCCCAATGTATGATCCCGAGGCCTCTCAATGAGATTGCTGGAAAGACCTGTAGAGTTTCTTCTTTTGCAGAGTGAAGTCCCTACTGATCATGATGGTGCCACCGCGCGTGAGATTTCTGAAAAAGAACAAAGAATCGGATTTTAAGTTTCGTTATATCTCGAACAATCGCGCTAATCACATTATCTATAAAATGTGCAATATTTTGCAACGCGATGTTTGTAGAAAAAGGTGGATGAATCAAAATTATCGAGATACAATCTAATCACACGATCTAAGTGAAGAAGTGGTATCGCGCGATACCACTTCAGTTTATCAAAGTGAAGATGTGGAATAACAATGGCTAATTATAAAACATAACAGGACATCTGGAATGTTCGTTCCACAAAATTAAGCTCCATCAACACAAGTAATTTAAAATATCAGATTCTAACTGCAAGATTTTACTTTGTGAAGTGCACTCACTTTAAGAACTGAGGTAGCAGCATGTGCCAGGACGTGTGGTCCTGCTTCAGCGTGAGATAAAGCTCGAACGTCGACACAGTACTGGGATCGCACTGTATTCTCGACAGTTTGCGACACATACTGTCCGTCTCGAAGCTGATGAACAACGTGCAGCCTCTGAAACAAGCATACATCAATTTTTCAAATATACTGAATATTAGACAGCATAATAATTTAATTTAGAGAAACGTTAACTTTACAGCGATAACAAATCTGATCTCAAGAAGAATTTAACAAATTTTTATTTTTAATATCGATCTTTAGTAAACAAGTAAAACACTGATTATTAAAATTAAAAAATGTGAAAAAATGATAAAATTCAATCAAGTCATTTTCGCTAGGGAAAAAGATCGCTCCAGATGTCTCGCGCGATTACCGATATCACCTTTAACATTATTCGCGAAAAAACAACTCTCGGAGAAGTTTCGCGATGTTTTCTAGATGGACACTTGTTGCGCGAAATAATATTTATCTGGATTCTCGAATTGCGCTGAATTGTCCGGGTTCGGGATCGCCGGCGAATCGCGGTATCACCGCTGTCGGCGGAAAGTTCGACTTACCGTAGGCCGCAGGGCTCGTTCTCCGCCATCGTAAGTACATCTTTGGCTATCTTGGGCAGCAAATCGGCAGGTAAGAGGACCTCGCCGCAAGCCAGCTGGGCGTGTTTAGCTCTCCTGAGCTCGACCTCCAACCTCTTCGCCAGCGCCTGGCAGGCACCGTCCAATTCGTCCGTCTCGCTTCCAGCTGTAACAATTAATTAAACGGAATTAAGCGCGCGGCGCTCTCTCGGCATCCCGTCGCGAGTAAACTAACGTTAAAGCGGTCAATTGAAAAGAAAGTGGCGGATCACTTTTTCTTCTATTTCCAGGCCTGCATACAGCTCGACAGTTATTCCCCCCATTATTCCGAGAGCTAAATAAAATTAATTCGACTAATCGTCTCGTTAATCGAAATTAAATAATCGTTAAATTAGACAATTTGGAACAAACAATATCTCGTGATATAATTTTTCTACAAATTTCCGGCGAGAAAATGTCAGCCGGAAAAATATTTCTGAATAAGTCTGATTATGAGAATGCCTCGTGGACAATATCTTCCGAGATACATAAGCGCGAACTGACGTAATCTCGGAGTAACGCTAAATCGGCCGATATCGCCGGATTGTGCATGTAATCGAAAGCTGCAGCGAAACGAAAAACATATTTTGCTGCTCGATAATGATTCACGTTATCTGTCGTTCCACCTAAACGTAATCCGACCTCCAATATAATTTTAATCGCGCTCCGATGCTGATTCCCCGTTTCCACGATTAGATTTTAGATATTTCATATTACCCAGTTTTACGCTCGCGTTAACACGATCGCAGCCGTAATCTCAATTAATCGTGCGATGAGATCATCGTTTTATTGTTTAAAACCGACGTTCTGTGCGCAACGTAACAAAGAACAGTCGTCGAAGAAGACGCGGCCAACGCCGACGTCCCGCCCCCCACCTCGCCAGGTACTCCAATTTTTCAATCAATGAGTCATCGAAAGAATCCTAACGTTCGAACCGTAACGTTTCTTTTTTTTTCTTATATATATGTCGATCACACTCGGCCAACTATCTCGAGCCTGCCACGACCATTGTTTCTAGCGGCGAAGAGGTGAACTCGTCGGTAACGTACGAACGTCGTTTGACCTCGATTTTTTATCTGCCTTGTCGCGTTTAACAAAAATCGCCATCCTTGTTCCGCGCTATCTAAATAATTAACCCTTCCGTTTCGCGTTTCTAAAAATATTTATTGTTCTGGATCTTTCGTCTCTATCGT
>NJRQ01000099.1:590611-628361 GCA_003063805.1 Aphaenogaster ashmeadi
TTTCAATGTGTTCAACAGAGACAAAACTATATAAGAGATGAATTACCAAAGAGCCCTATCTGTACGACGAAAGTTGTTGTGTGACCGCTAGGTGTCAATGTAGATGGTGTAATTGCTTTGAATTTTTGGTTTTTTAAATTCCGAACTTTTTCAAAATCCTATTTGTTTCCCGACAAAAATATCTCAAGATCTTCGTGATTTAATATTTAATTGACTTACTATACTGATGTACGCAAATTATGCATTTTGAAAAAAGTAATACTAAAGAGTCAGGGAAAAATTAATTCCAGGTCCTGGAAAACCTGAAAAAGTCAGGGAATTTTTTTCATTCAGTCTGCTGGACACCCTGAAATTATATTATCTTTTAATTGCAAACTTATTGTATGAATAACCTAGATTTTTGTTTATTGAGAAAATACTTTAAAAAGTAAATGCACTAGAGTTATGCTTCAAGATTGCTTCTTGAAAGCTAAGAAACTGCTGATAATTGTTCTTCGCCAATGATATTTATAATTAGACTTGCATTTGAATAATCTTTATAATTTAATTGTTATTTTAGGCAAATTGTTATTAGGAAATGGCAACAGAAGGCAACGACCCTGAATCACGTTTATTACGATACCTATATATTGGAAAAGATTATCCCAATTACCAGCCTGGATATTGGTTTGCCCATCACTACTTTATAGTCAGGAATGTTATAGCCATAGAAGAACTTGCTGAAAATGAGGAGAAGCAATTGGTACCCATTGAATTGATCACAAAGGTAAATACAAATTGCATAATACATTGCAAAGTGTTTATCATAATTGCCTATTCCTAAAATGAGACTGTTTGTAGGCATTTGAGAGCAATTTGATTACACATCCAGAGGCTTTGGTGTTTGCTCTCGCTGTTTGCTGCAGGCAAAATAAAAGCGAGAAATTACGTCATGCAGCGTACGAAAATGTAAAAAAGATCTGTGCGTCTACCCCAAACTTTATTCTGTTCATTAAATTCGCCTCTAAACTGTGCAAAGAGAGAGAGTTGAATTACATTACGCAAGGTTGGGGCCATGGTCTGAGGAAAGCTGTTAACAATTGGTACCTCTCTAAGAACCCATTGGATTTTATAGAATGTGTCACGAAATATAAGAGTAGATATGGCTGGAAACACAGAGACATTATCAAAATGGCTCATCCTCTAGGCAATTCTCCAGGTAAACATACGAAGTCATGGTTTATGAAGAAAACACAAATCCATTTACTACTTTTTGAGCTTTATCGATCTTTTGGTTCTTTTCTATATAAGTCTGATTTTGTTCTTTTCACTTACATTCTTATATATAATTGATGTCGGTGATTATAGATTCCATGATAATACTAATAGCTAGAAATTGCCTAAAATTAATAGCTATATTCATATAATTTGTAAAATTAATAGATAAAATAAGTTGTACAATAGATTTGCGTTATATTATAATTGATGACTATAACCATCATTCAATAGTAAAAATGTTACTTAGACAATTAATTATTTAATAGAAAATAGAGTTATACTGAAGTACATAATACTCGGCTTGGAAAAGACCAAAAAAGATGTAACAGATGACCAGTTAAACGAGATTCCTAATATCGTGCAAATACTGAAATATATAGAAGAGATTGAAGATTTTAAACATTGTGAAGATGAAGTTCGAGCTGCCAGTATGCTGGAAACACATGGATTATCATTAGATCATGTACCTGGACATTTGCTAAAATCCAAGGAGGTAAAGTGCAAAAATACAAAATATTTTTTGTTATGCCATTCATTCATTAAAAATTACTGAAATTTTGGCAAAAACTGGTAAAATCTAAAATTATTAAATATGCAGTTTTCAACCAATTTTTAGAAATAATATAAATAAAAATATATGCTATGCATTATATAAGATTATTTCAACTTTTAGTAGTTGCGTTCTATTATTTTGTACATAGATTTGGAATTCATTGCTAATGAAAATGGATGTTGTTACGCTTCTAAACAACCTGCAAAGGATTCATAATCTTGGGTTTCTCGTTACGGATGAACCAGCAGTCGGAAAAGTAACGGAACGACTTACTGATCCATATCATATTGAGTGCAGTGCAGTTCATCCGGCATTAATTTTTATTACTCTCAAAAATTATCAGTGCTCCGGAAAGTAAGTGCGCAACAGTTTTTAATAGTGCTTTATCTAATTTAACTAGCTTAAGATTATTATTGATAAATATGCATTTTCAAGATCTCTGACCTATGAGAAACGAAAAGTTCGAGAGCTAGCAAAGAAATCTATGCCGCCGGGATTTGATCCAAATGTAAATGTAATGGATGCTCTAAACGAGGCATTCCTTCTCTCATTTAAGGTAAATCGATTTTTTTCATATTGTCTCAAAAAAGTTATTAACTGGTCCGATAATTATGAATTTTATTAATATTAATATGAATTGTCTCATAATATTATTAATGTAATAATGTAAATAATAAATATTGGCTAAGCATATATAATACACACAAGCAACATTAAATCTTGAAAAAAATATAATTATTAGCTTTTATTAATTCTTTTATTATTGAAGTTCTTCTATGATTAAAACGAATTTAGTTACATATATACGACTTGGCAATTTGTTAGAACATATTTTATAGTAATATAAAAATTAATGAAACTAAGGAGCATGTATTGTTTTAAATAGATATTGTTACCTAGCTTATTTATTTGACCGCCATTATAATTATTTACAGAATATACAGTCTACGAATTTGCGCTATTTAGTGACAATCAGCACAAACAAGTCGATGGAAGCACATACTTGGCAGAACGGCAATATGACCGGCATCGAGACAGCTAGTTTGATTGCGTTGATACTTTTACGTTCCGAGGAGAACGTTACTATAGCGACGTACAAAAATGTCGGAATTTATATAGCGAACGTCTATAAAACGAATTCTTTCGAAGATATTTTGAAGACCTTGAAGTCGATGCCCATAGGAAATACCAATTCAAGTAAACCAATCTTGTGGGCCAAAAAACATTCTAAGCAGTACGATGTCTTCATTAACATTATAGATCAAATATACCTAAAGCATGATGAATCCCAGGAAAATCTGTTATTGTACAAAGAGCATCTGCAACTTCCGAATACAAAGTAAGTGCGCATTTTATTTATTATTTGAATTTCTTAAATTGAGAAGGCCGAGACATACGAATTCGTTAAACTATCCGAAAAATTTTGTTTTTTAATATTTTGCAATTTAGTTTACTGAGATATTATTTTTAGTACGTTTTTATTTTTTTATGTATTTATAAGTAAAAAGACAATCGTACAAATCGCAATAAAGTATTAAAATATGTCTTTAGGCATAATAATATAAATATAGTTTGCTGTAAAGTAGTTTTTGCAAATCTTTATAAAATGATTTATATGATTATTATTACAATATATATATTATAGAATGAACATTATCTAAAAAAATTATGGACATATTCTTAACGTATTTTTCATGAAACTATATTAATGTTTCATACTTAAACAATTAATTATTTTATATTGAAATACAAATATCTTATATCTACTTCCTTATATCAGATTTCTATGACTTTATATTAAAAATACAGAATAATTGTTCTAATTTTGTAGTATTAGCATCTTGCGAATATAAAGCTGTTTTTTTTTGCAGATTGATCACTTGCGCCTTATGCTCTTCCTCACCATTTCGTAGAGAACACTATGACCGACATGTTCTGACGATCAACGGTTTTGATTATACCGTACCTAATATCATCCAGGCGTTTGCAAAGGGTTTATTTTAAATACGAGCAAAAGTTAAATCTCTATTGGTAAATAGTACCGATTTGAAAATAATTACGCACTGATTACCGATATGATAACCTTAATACTTTTGTATTGTATTTTTGCAGGAGATTCTTCAAAACATCTTTCTTCAAGAAGTCACAAGCGGTCAATCAAGAAGAAAATTTATCCTCATAAAGCATATTTCGATATGAAAGTGAAGAAGCACATGGCAGTTTTAGAAACTGGCGGTGAGAATATAGATTTTCTTCAAAATTGAGTTTGACTAATGAGCACACTAACGTGGAATGTGAGTGAAGATGGAGGAAAAAGTTATACGGAAAGAGCTTTCAGAAATTACTTAAAACAGTGCCGAATTTTGGAATTCAAACTGTCTCGCCGTTTTCATCAGTTCCGAACGTCGGCTTGTTTGCACATCCATGACTGAATCAAATTATTTAATTTTGCTATGTGTTAATTTTTTTAAGATTCAACAGAGACAGTATACTTTTTAAAACATACTGCAAGTAGGTAAACGATGAAGGTGATTGAGAAAAGTGGTCGTGCATTATAATTGGCATGTCGATAGTAATATTGATATTTACTACATGTTCTTAGTGTTAGGAAAGAGCTGTGTAGCATTTCCTTTTTTTTTTGTTAATGAAATGATCAGGTATTTTTTTACTACTATTCGGATTTTTGACGATACGATTTAAAATAACTCGGCAGTTTTATTTTTAGCAAACGTTAACAGAGTATCGTATCGATCCGATTATATAAGCAATATATAGATTAGTTATGGACTATTTTTTATTAAACTGTTGCACATGAAATTTCAATTTTATGTTAATTAATTTTTTAGATATATATTTAATTATATACAATCTCTTCTTTTTATGCTCATATTTTAATAATACAAATTTAAATAAGTAAAATTTAAATTTAAAAAATCATGCATCGTCATATATTATATTTAAAGTATGATTTGTTTAAAATATTCAAAGCTGTCAAGTCAGATGTTTTATTAGAGCTTTAAAGCAGTTTCGAAAGAGATTTTTTTATTTGATATATATTTATCGTAATACACGTAAGGTCGTTCTTATAAATCAATAGTTTCAAACTCTTGTGCTCACGCGGTCCGCATACGAGTCCGTATATCCCATTTTTTGAAAAACTGAAACTTCTGCGGTTACCTCTGCCTAAAAGCTCAGTGCGGTCTGCGGAGAGCTAGTTAAGACTCTGCCATAAACATTAATTAAAATTAACTTTTCTGTGTCTTTGATTTTATAAAGATACAGAGGATCACTTAAATCTTAGATAATTCTAACTTAAACCTTACTTAATTTTTAATGTTAATGGGAACGACCTGTAATAGCTCGTTATTTAGTTTTCAAAATAGTTTTCGTGATGGAAAACCCGAAGTTTCATATGCAACTGTAACAATCTTGTTTTGAAAAGTAGGAAAAAAAGTACAATTCAATAGTCCTATGTTTCAGTAGTGCATTACGCAGCGAAAAGTTAGGATAAGACTGCATAGCGGATACGAAAACGCGTATCTCAAGTAACATACGGTGCATTTTTTGACTAATGATAAAAAAATCTTATTCTAATATTATTAATTGCTTGCTTGTTTCTGGTTGGCGGTGATGCTTCTTCGTAATAATGCGTATAGATAACGTGACCTTATTAAAAAAAAAAGTGACACGCTTCTGGGACCGGTGCGCTTCTGGACGGTTAAATAATAATCTAAAATAAGTAAAAAAAAGACAAAAAAAGAAAGAAGAAAGCGGAAGACGTAGAAGACGGTGAACATAGGAACGTTGAAAATTTTCCCACTGTGATATGCATTTAGCCCCAAAGAGTTATAGACTTACATTAGTATAATTTTACTGTTACTATCTCATATTTGCCATATCCAAAGTGAACGTGAGACAAATACTAAATACACTACTGAATAATACTGTGATACGAGATACATTGTTGTTGTTCAAACTAGGGAAATGGTATTTAAGTGACGCGGCCAGAAGCGCACCGTGTTTGATATTTGTTGAGTCTCTGCGCGAATTAGCGCGTGAATTTTCTGTTGAAAATTTTGTATCATATCTTGAGGAAAAAAAATGGGCTTTCGATCTGCGGATTATTGCTATCGGGTTTTTCCCTCGTTTCTCGCATGAGACCACGGAAGCACGTACCTCTTTCACACACATTGCTAAAAAGTACAGCGTGGATGAACTCTCAGGTCTTCGAAACAAATTTGAACTAAGTGCTTAACTGTTCACCTGTTCTTTGCAGCTGTCCCCGGTAATCTGTGGATCGAAAGTTGTCAACGTAAATTCTATTTCAATAGACAGTGTTCCGAAAAAGGGGTATATAAGCAGACTATTCTTTAAGCAATCTGCATTTTGCTCCTGATGAAAATAAAGTCAAGCTACTAACTAATACTACAAATTAAAGTCAGATTTTTAACGAGTTAGGCATGAAAAGAATTCAGCTTTATCATTGGTTGTCAAAAGAGTTTATTCAATAAATTATCAAGAGATTTAATTGGCGATGAGTTAAATTCCTTCAAAACATAAAAAAATCAAGAAAAATATTCACTATTTATCAAAAGGCATATATATTTCAAGATACATTGTATATAGCGACTACGGCATATATTAATTTTCCATATATAAATTTTAAGCAAAATTGCGCTTGCAACTTGATAAAAAAAATCCTTAATACATACTACGCATAAGTTTATTTTTAAGAATGGCGTTTTAAAAGAAAACCCATACGAATGTTTGTTAATCTCGGTTGCGCAACGTCCCGCAGAGATTTTTGTATAAATTATAATTTATCGGGAGTGAAGTCAGTATCTTCTACGCTGGACTATATTCCTACTCGAACTTCGTGTTTTGGCGAGCATTTGCGCGCTTAGAGAAATTATTTATACACTTACTGCACACACCTCGTGTCTAAATCGTTCAGTGTTAGGAAAAAATCTCTAGCGCATTTTTTTACGGGAGAAAAGAACTTCTGGCGTGAAGGCGAAACTTCTTTCAGAAACGAAATATGTCTAGTTACTAAACGAGAGTTTAAGAGCATATATGCTACGATCATATATATATAGTAGCTCAATGTATTCATTGGCATTAGCAAGTAGGCATTACAAGTATTCGTATATGTACGGGAGCGTATTGCGATCGGAGAGGATTCCCGCACTTCGTCTAAGCTCTTTTTTACAGACGTTTACAAGAGTCGACCAATTTAATTCTAAAATTCTCAATCTCTGGTAGCAATCTTATCATAGTACAAGCTCCGACCTCCACGTTAATCGCATAGCGTCACGCGAAAATTATATTAGTTATAATGTATTAAAATTTAGCTGTAATATCGAATAGTCGAGGGTCACGAGATTCGAGAAGTAAATCTAAAATCGGAATCCTTTTCGCTCGCGGTGCACGCAGATATATGTATTCATTAATACTACTATTATAAGAATATATACGTCCGAAATATGATATAGACTGGCACCCTGGAGGGAGAAAACGGAAAAGAAAAGCAAAAAAAAAAGAGAGGAGAGAGGGAGAGAAAAAGCAGTACAGCCAGAATCTGAAGAGAATCACTTCTCCATGCTGTTATTTCACAGTCCATTGATTTCAGGATGTGCTGTATAGTTAAACAAGAAGAAAGAAACAATATGTTGAATGTGTTCATGCTAGAAGAAAAAAAGAAGAAAATATTTACCGCGTAGGAGAGAGAGGGGGGGGGGGAAATAGGAAATTCCGCATTATGTAGTTATTAAAAATGGGAAACAAGGGGATGTAACGGGGAATCGAGGGACACCATCATCGTGGTGCACGTGGCACCAAGTGCCGCCCCTCCGTCGCGCTACATCCCCGCACTTCGCGATATCGAGAGGGGGACAAATTTAGCTTCCTTGCCGAAGACGATTCTCCGAGGTTCCGGACTTGACCATTGATTTCGACCAGGAAGCACGAACGATATTTATCCGATACTCATAGTACTTTACGCGCCGCTGGACACGCATTATTGACCGTCTCGGAGCAAATGTCGGTTGATCGCAAATCTGTATAGGACTAAGGACTGTAGAGGGTACCACTACCTCAGGTAGCAAGCTGACGTTATTTGTCGTCATTTTGACGTCAAAATGACGTCTAATGTCGTCAAAATGACATATTTTGCTACCTGGGACGTTTCTATTAGCGGCATTTCAGTGTCTTAAGTTACTGAAAGAAGAAAAATGTGTCGCTTGCAATAATTGCAAGCTCGATTTGGTTCCATGTGTACTGTCGACAATCGGAAGCCGCGTCTCTTGTCACAATTGCCCCCATACGTACACGCAGATCTTTCGTTCTCCGAGGAAAAAATAATCCGGTATGCGGACGATTAATCAACCGAAGGACTTCCATTATTTTCTAACGTTCTTTCTCGCATTTCTTCTCGGTCGTATGCAGACTTACGCTTGACTACGTAATACATAAGTACGAAATAGCGCCATGTTCCTTAGGATTATATACACGGGACAAAACTTATAATTCCATAATTAGTACATTGTCGCTTCAACGATCTAATAAGAAACTAGACAAGAAAAAAGATGCTCAATGCCCGTTGTTCGAAGTTTTCGATGCAAATGCCAAAAATACAAAAAAAAAAGAAGAGAAAAGAGCTAAATCGAAGAACGGAACGATATTCAATTTTACATGTACAAACCGCAATGAAATACCTCGTTACCTATTCTCTGTAAAATAGCAAAAGCGAATTGTACTAACTCTGCGAGTTACGACGAAAACAGAAAAAGAAAAGAAATTGTCCTTCTGGTTCGTGATTCACGCACTGAATGCCTATCTTTTGGCCTTATCTTTTTACATACGGAAATCCTGTAAAAGCGAAATGGATCGATTCACAGGCAAATAATACCGTTCACTCACTGCTACCTGTTCGATGGTTTTTTACGTTTCGCACGTGGGCATCTGAGAAGGTGTTGAGATTTTTGGAAGATTCCCTGTTCAGCTCTCTCGGTGTGCACTGTGATCTCCTCTAAATCTCATGCCTTTATCGCAAACGTTAGTCGAAATTGATGTCGTTGCGGCCAGCACGCGCTGTGAAAGGGATTGGTGTGACAAAAAGAGAGACCAATCTTTCGAGAGTCTCAAAGCTTCTTCCTAGGATTCCTACGTGCTAATCGCAGCGCCCGAAATTTATATCGCTGCGAATTGATTTCTCAGCGTTTCTTCGTTTAAGGATAGTATTATTACACGTAAACTACATTCGTAAAGCGATATATTACTCGGTAATTTATGGTAACATCGGAATCTGCGAAAACCGAAGTAAAAAAGAATTTGTCGCGTACAAGCTGTGTGGGAGAAGTTTCGAAATAGACCGCGTAATGACTCGAAACTTTGGAAAAATTGCCATTCTTAATTCCTAAATCGTAAGTCGAGGACTTTCTATTTTAGATTTTATAGGAATCTACGATCCTTAAAACCTTCCGTAATATCTTGTATGTTTTCATAACAGAAACGAAAATACTTAACAAGATGTGATTGAACAATAATTATGTTCAATTATTAATTAAATATATTAATAATTATTAATTGAATTTATTGTAAATTAAGAGTATTCGCTTTTGTCTTCGCAGCTTGAAATATTTAGTGCGATAATTGTTTGTGCACAATCATTCTTCGGTATCAGATTCTCGAAAGAAGCGTTATCGCAAATATTATAGCAAAGAGAGATAAAAGTAACCAAACAACAGTTCTTGCGAAGTTGATCGTAATACGAAAATCGCGAAACTTCTCCAATGCAGCCTACAAATTTTCCATCCTGTCACATATATGCGCGGGAAACATCTGTCGCGCGATTTCGATATATTATTTTTGTACCTAAGTAAATTTATGAAACATTGCGTAAGCCCAGCGATTAAATTTCTCTGAACAAATTAAGGAGTTTCACGAAGGAGCGAATTATGTTATTGTCATCGTGTCTGTTAACGGTTGTATTTCGGTACACAATAGGCGAATTAAGATATTATAGGGAATTGATTATGTCTACAAATTCCGTGCTGTTTTTGTTACGATATGAACTGGATCCTTAAATAAATTTTCTCAAAACTATCTCCCATTGTAATTACGTCGACGAATTGGAAGATAATTAGAATTATTTTCGATTAATTTCAAGTGGAATCTTATTTTACAGAAGCTTGATTTCACTCTTACGGTATTCACTCTGAACATTTTAGTTTCTATCTAGAACACCTCGTATACACATTTTAGAAAAACTGTAAATATCTACGTGGCCAAGATTCTAAAGGAACGTTTCAGCACATGTGTCATAAAGGACGTATTTTAAAGGTTCTTAAGACGGTTACTTCCTCAAACATTTGTGTTGTCTACTTATGTATTGAGTCGCAGGATCTATAGGTAGATCTCGGGATGCGGAAGATATCGAATATCCCACAAGATATACCCGACAGAAGTTACGGTTTACTGAAAAAATCTTTATTCTTGCGTTACTGATACACATGTTGCACTCACACACGTAGACACGGCTGCATTGTACACAATATGATGTAACTCGTTGGCAATATACGAGTTACAAGCCCGCGCATCTTCGCGCACTTCATTCATTCTCTCGTTCAATCGTTACATGCGCATACTCACGAATAATCTATAATGCGCTTTGCTCCGCGATTAATCGATTATTCTTACACTTAGTGAGGAAACATACAAAACAATTCGAAATAAATTAACGACGCAGTGGAGTCAGTATGCTTGTGTCGCAGGGAGAGAAACGAGCGCAGTGTTGAAAATATTAATGACGTCGAGAAATCGTTAAAATTCTAGAAAGAACTAGAGAGAATCTACGATCTCACTCTCTCGAAATCTGACAACTTCGCGACATCATTAGCATTTTCTCGTACTTTTCTTAAATGTATGTAAGATTTACGACGAAGACTTGTATTCCCACTGCACATTTAGCTTCAAACGTCTTCCTTAACCTAAGTCTTAAAGTTATAGATAGTGTATATATATACTACATATTATCTAAGTAAAACTTAGAACCAGACAGCCACTTTCAGCTAAACGTACGGCGAGAACGTGATCTCGCGAGTGTACCACGCTCAGCCTCTCATAATGTATATCAACACTTCTGTAAAGTATTTGCTCGGAAGGCGAGTAATCAGTCTAAATCGCGAACCGAGGTGAGCGGGTCGCTAATTTGCAGTTAAAGTTCGTCCCTGATATCTTCATCTTCGCCACCGGTGGGTGGGACACCGCCACCCGCACCCTGATAGAGCTTGGCGATGATCGGCTGAACGATGTCAGTGAGCTCCTTCTTTTGCTTCTTGTACTCCTCTGGCTCGGTGTCCTGATTGTCCTCCAACCATTTGATCTTCTCATCGATAGCCTCCTCCATCGTAGCCTTGTCCGCATCGCTCACCTTCGAGCCGAGTTTCTCCTTATCAGCCAATTGGTTCTTCAGCGAGTACGCATACGATTCGAGATCGTTGCGCGCCTCCACTCGCTCCTTCAACTTCTTATCATCGTCGGCGAACTTTTCCGCGTCCTTGATCATCCGCTCAATGTCATCGGGCGTCAAGCGATTCTGGTCGTTCGTGATGACGATTTTCTCGCGATTGCCAGTGCCCTTGTCCTCAGCGGATACTTGCAGAATACCGTTTGCGTCGATCTCGAAGGTGACCTCGATCTGTGGTATGCCACGTGGTGCCGGTGGGATGCCAGTCAGATCAAACTTGCCAAGCAGATGGTTGTCCTTGGTCATGGGACGCTCACCTTCGTACACCTGAATCGTGACAGTGTGTTGGCTGTCAGACGCCGTAGAGAAGATCTGAGATTTCTTCGTGGGAATGACCGTGTTCCTATGCAAATAAAAAATATCGTTTTATTGTAAAGATTCTTTTAATCCGATCAATCGGCAATCTAAATATTTACAGATTTAATAATAATCTTAGGGATACTTTTCCTATTTACCTTGGAATGAGTTTAGTCATCACACCTCCAACAGTTTCGATACCCATGGTCAAAGGATTAACATCAAGAAGTACAATAGCATCAGTATCTTGTTCTCCAGAAAGTACACCGGCTTGTACAGCGGCACCATAAGCGACGGCTTCGTCAGGGTTGATGCCTCGTGACGGTTCCTTGCCGCCGAAGAATTCCTTAACCAACTGTTGAACTTTCGGGATCCTAGTCGACCCACCAACTAAAACAATCTCGTCCACATCCTTCTTGCTCATGTCAGAATCTTCCAAGACTTTTTGTACAGGTTTCAAAGTACTACGGAAGAGGTCCATGTTCAACTCCTCGAATTTGGCACGAGTCAAGGTCTCGGAGAAGTCCTCGCCCTCAAAGAACGATTCAATCTCGATCCTGACCTGTAATATGAAAAAAAAATAAATTAGACTGATGAAAAGTTACAAATATATAATAATTAATCGATATAAAAGAGACAAGAAAATATTTTAAGGATAGAAATAGGAAGATTGTAAATACAATATGTAAAGAAATGTAAAAGAAAACATATACACACCTGGTGACTAGCACTGAGCGCTCGTTTGGCTTTTTCGACTTCACGACGGAGTTTCTGCACAGCTCGGTTGTCTTTGCGGATATCCTTGCCTTTCTTCTTCTTATACAATTTGATGAAGTGATCCATTACACGCTGATCGAAATCTTCACCTCCCAAATGGGTGTCCCCATTAGTGGCAACGACCTCAAACACACCATTGTCGATGGTGAGCAGACTAACGTCAAAGGTGCCGCCACCCAGATCAAACACCAACACGTTCTTCTCGCCGTCTTTCTTGTCCAAACCGTACGCGATCGCAGCTGCAGTCGGCTCATTGATAATCCTCATTACGACCAAACCAGAGATTGTTCCAGCATCTTTGGTAGCCTGCATAAAAAAACCAAAAATTATATTTGATGAAGATACATTAGAATTAATTTATTACAATTTCTTCATCAAAATACGTC
This sequence comes from Aphaenogaster ashmeadi, assembly GCA_003063805.1. Lineage (NCBI taxonomy): Eukaryota > Metazoa > Arthropoda > Insecta > Hymenoptera > Formicidae > Aphaenogaster > Aphaenogaster ashmeadi. The sequence continues at coordinate 603,408 of NJRQ01000099.1, forward strand.
AAAAGATTCAAATAGAATATTAATTTAAGATTCAATACTTTTAGATTTAGATATGATCTTTTTTAGAGTTTAGGGACAATATTAAAGTGTCGAACTTATCGCGAACCTTACCTGTCTTTGTGCGTCATTGAAGTAAGCCGGCACGGTAACTACCGCATGAGTGACCTTCTTGCCGAGATATGCCTCGGCGGTCTCCTTCATTTTGCCCAATACCATAGCCGAGATCTCCTCGGGCGCGAAGATCTTTTCGCCTTGGCTAGTCTCGACCTTGATATGTGGCTTGCTGTTCTTCTCGATTACAGGGAACGGGAAGAATTTCACATCGTGCTGCACAGTGGGATCCGACCACTCGCGGCCGATCAGTCGCTTAGCGTCGAACACAGTATTCTCTGGGTTTGTCGTCAATTGATTCTTGGCGGCATCGCCGATCAAACGCTCACCGTCAGTGGTGAACGCTACGTAGGAAGGTGTGATTCGGTTACCCTGATCGTTGGCGATGATCTCCACACGACCGTTCTTGTAAACTCCGACACTAAAAACACATATGTGACATCTTATTAATTTGCTCGGAAAAAAAGATGATGAATCATTGTCTCTCGATAGATTATTTTTAATAATGCATTATCATGGTAAAAATGATAAAAATTACTCACCAAGAATAAGTTGTACCCAAATCAATTCCTATCACTGTACCAATATCTTCCTTCTCCTTGTCCTCTTTCGCGATCGTGGCGACTAACAGCAGTCCCACTACCAGTAGAGCTCCTTTCATGTTGCTTACGCTTTGTATGAACTATACCTGAATTATCAATAATCACAGGGTTAACATACTAGTAAGATTTTAATTTTTCTTTATAAAAAAGATGAAAAATTTATAATATATAAATTTTATTTATATATTATTAAATATATTATTTATAAATATATTATAATAATTATTGGTACATTTATTAAATTCTAAGTTTCGTACATTGTATGTATGTACGTGCGTGTGTACAATTTATGTCCTTTAAATATCATATCTATTTTTAAATATCAATTATTAATTTTTAAAAGTGCCAAATTAATCATCTATAAATTATATAATTACTATACATTTAAATTATACATATACAATAATCTTTGTGATCTGCCTAATATATATACGAGAATAAATTAATGTCATGAAGATAAATTTTGGAATAAACTCTGCTTGCAAAATATTTCTGTCTTACATTTTTTGTATAATATTTCATTATAATCACATATTTAGATATATAATGTCTTTAAGTATCAGATTTATAGCTCTAGTATCAAGAGTACAATTTTATATAATTTTCATAAAATTTCATAGTGCATGTTTGACTATATTCGACCTACAATTTATTTTCTGGAATAACAAGTTAAAAAGAAATTAGCGAATTATCATTAGCATTTACGAGTTCCGATGAGCAAAGTCACACGTCATCCATCCGAAGAGATAATTCCAGAAGTTCGACGCGCCGGAAAGAGAGAGAGAAAGAGAGAGAGAGAGAGAGAAAGAGAGAGAGAGAGAGAGAGACTCGAAATCGATCAATTACCGCGGCTGTTGCGATTTAACGTCTCTTACGTCGTCGTGAAACCGGGAAGCACGCGGGAGTTTCCACGAGGCTCGACCGGAGCCTCGCAACGGGCGAGTCAAACGTGGCAGAAGGCTCTCTCGCCGCAGTCTTCGAATGGCGAAAAAAAAAGGGAGCAAAATACCGTATCGCCCGTTACCAAACGGCACGGGGATAAAACGGGGTTGATCCACGTCGACCGCGAGTGACAGCTCCCCGATTGACAACGGGACGACGTGAACGCCCGAGGATCCCGAGGGAACGGGATTTCTCGCTCCACGCTCGAGGACGGTCGAATTCCGGTTCGACGTTCGGCGCGCAGCGGCGGCGGCGGCGGAGCGGAACGTCTCGACGTTCGACGAATACGACTCGGATAGCGCTTAGAGTCCCCGGTACTCCCAGAACGGGGATTTGCTCACCAGCTGGATACTCGTCGTCGGCTCGGCTCCGCTGAACGTTCGCTCGCGCTACTCGCCAAATGTGTTCCTCGATCCACGATTCTCTCGACGAACGGTAAAACGACGACTGACATCGGCACCGGACTCGGGGCCGGGATATTAACGGGAGTGTTACGTCGTGGCCGGAGCGGATTGGCGGCAGCCGCGCGGCCACGGCGGAAGGCGGCTGCGCCGATTGGCCGGCCGCGCATGCTGTTGGCCGCGCCTCATTGGCCCACGTCATGGCCGCCCACTTTCAGCGTCTTCACGCGCCGCTGCGATTCGCGGCCGGCCGATTAGATACGGCAGGTGGAACACGTGGACGATGTATGTACCAGCGAGAGCCGAGCTGTGCGTCAGGGGCGGAACCTCGAGACCGTCGTGCCCACTATCGTCACTGGCCTCGTCGTATCCTGTAGGCCTATTCTGTAACTTTTAACGACAGTGTCGTTATCGTTGCGCAGCTTTTTTATTATATATTATATCTGCGCAACGATAACTTAACAATAATGACACTGTTAAACGTTACAGAATTAAGCTTCAGACCCGATACTGGGGACTGGGGGCTATTAATTAGAGGGAGAAGAAGGAGGTATCTCGTAAATAAGATAGCCTTTTTACACGTGTAGTTCCGCGTCGATCAACACGTGTTCCGTCGCATCGTGATGCGCGAGAAAGATTTGCCGATATTTTTATTATAAACAGCATTTTTGCTGTAAATTCAAAAAATCACAAGCTTGGAGTCTTGGAAGTCCTGAAATAATAATTCTTAAGCCTATTGCACAATAAAAAGCACAGGCAATAGGAATAGGAAATAACCTAACAAATGATTGGTCAGGTACAGGGGCGTCATATAATCCGAATAAGGGTTGAAGGCGCTTTCCTTCAACAAGGGGAGGGAATAAACAAAAAAAATGTTCAGGTACAGACAATAGGGAACAGAAATCCAACGCGTCGGAAATTCTGTTTCTATTGCTTGTTTCATATTCCATTCCGCGTTGATACAGGGTTTCTGGTAAATAGTATTACATAAATTTCAATTCCAAATTCCTGTTTCCTACTATTCCTATTGCCTGTGCTTTTCATTCTGCAATAGGCTTTACTTGGTTGAGTAAGGAATGCAATTTTGCAGGAAACATAGCTCATCTTACACACACGTATGTTATGTTTTGTATCAAACGTATTTTTGTCGATGATTAATCTGTTTAAAAAAGATGCAATTTATTTATTCCTCCGACGTATTATGAATATAAACATTTTTTATATTTTAATATTATATTTTTATATTATAATTTGAGTAAAATATTTAAATATTTTACTCAAACGTTTCCTTCAGCGAAAGAAAAGCGGATATTTTCGATGAAGCAATCGTTTAACATAATAAATGAAAATTACAATGATTTGAAAGAGCCGAAAACAACGTAAAATGAATAAAATAAATCTACCAGCTCCATTTAGTCACGCGAAGAAAGACAGCCGGATCCAACTTGCACGAATAAGGACAGTTGCATCAACAGTGCATGCGACTGTGCTTCATAAGTTGCGTCACTTTTGCAGGAACGTGATAGATCGCCACGAGCCCTGGCGCAAAGACCGTAACTGAGCTGTGCATGTTTGCAAAAAATATATTGTTATTATCCATTTCGTTGACATTTATCTCAGCAATACAAAATAGATCAGTGTTATTTCAAGAAACGCAAAAAGGAAGATATAAAAATCGCAGCTATATTCGCTATATTCCATCTCTTTTATGAACTACATATTTTTGTAAAATTATGTTAATTAGTAATTTGTTACATTGTAGGAATAATGTGGAATAAATGCTCTTTTACCGTATTGGAAGAAAAGATGCTTTATTTTTGTTAAAAATATGCTTTCTAAAATACAAGATTGAACACATATTGTAATCGGAACACTGCAATATTTCGATGAAAACTTCTCTATTTTCCTATATTTTGTACGAAGATTATTTGTAAATGCTTCAATATAGGTTCCCATGAAACACATTTGAAAATAACATTGAATATATACTAATGTTATTAAAAAATAATCATATAGATTATGAATACATATTCCTTAAAAATATTCTAATATAATTATATAGTTTTTGAATAAAATTGTAAAAATTTTTATAAAATCATGTATACGCAAATATATATCACGATGTGGTATTAAATTATTCATATACACTGGATAAAAAAATAACAGTTTTCATCACTTTTTTCCCTTGATAAGAGAAAAGTATTGCGGTAAAGATAATTATAAAAATATGTATAATTTTATAATTATACATATTTTTATAATTATCTTACTTATGTAATCATAAAATTTCGGCTTAGTATTGTCTTATTGGATCTTTTATCTATTGATATATATCGATATTTTTTATCTACGATATATTTTATCTGCTACATATATACATGTATGTATATGTATACTTTCCAGTTACGTCTTGAAATAATAAGAATTTGTTGTATAAAATTATAGAACTTTGTATAGTTATATGGAAAAAACGGATGATGGGGGGGGGGGCGGATGGAACATGTTACTTCGTTCCAATATGAGTTTGCACGCAACGTGGCACCATTTAGTCTAACGGTATCTGCCCGTTATCTCAGGTAGTGAATTAAATGGAACGCCTGTTATGCATCGCACCACGTCATTGCTTCACTGATATTCTAACACAGAGACAAGTCTACGTGTGAATGACGAAACGTGATATCATCGTTGAACACAAATCAAAATGGCAAAATTTGTAAAATTTGTACTTATTCCGTTAAAGTATACTTATGCATATAAAAATTAATTTCCTACAATTTATATCCTTCTATATTTTTTCCTGTGTGTAATTAGTTAACTAATACTAATTAATTAGCTTGGAATTTTATGATTCAACGATCATAAAACTGCAACGTGTAATAGTTTTTTTTGTATTTTTTCCTTCATACTTAAAAAATAACTTGTCCAAATAATGGATTAAAATCGAAAAGAATCGAAAATAACATGAAACAGGTGAGTATTCACGACAAAGGGAAAAATCGAAAGTTATTTGAAGCAAGTAATGCTTAAGCATTAACGATGGATTAAGATATAGTAGAAGCTGACAGTAATTTGAAATGGTTTAACGCTTAAGTACGGAAAGATATAAATATAGAAGGAATCAAAAGTATCTTGTAGCAATATGTATCTATAAAGGAACCGAAAATTATTTAAAGCGGATTAATGCTTAAATATTTATAAGCGGCTCTGTTAATGTCTTTTAGTCTCTATTTACAATTACTTCATGTCATGCAATACTTGGACCACATCACAGTTCGACAGATGCTTCCCGATCCAAAAATTAGATTTGTTAAGAACTCTGTGAGTAGATTTAATTTTAATTTTAATAGAGCGATTCAATATTTAGTCACTATTTGCTTCCAAATACTATAATTTGATTTCTCCAATAGACATTCCTATGTATTCAAGTAAATACTATTTGAACAATCATCCATAACATAATCTAACTAAAAAATCGAAAAATTGAAAGACTAATTGTAAGACTAATCCCAAAAGACAGATACTAAAATTAAAACTTGAAAACTGACTGGACCGACTGTAGAGACTGATTTTAAAACTAACAACGGACTTCGAGGCCCGGTTTTCCATTATCTGGTTAACTTGTGGTTTAGGATTTTGACTAATCGCATTTGAACAAGTGCGATTGTCAAATGATCGAATTGTCAAATGCGAATGGTCAAAATCCTAAACCACAAGTTAACCAGATAATGAAAAACCGGGCCCCGAGACTAACCCTGACTGTAAAAAAAACAGAGACTGATCGCAAGAAACAGATAGAGGACGGGCCATGTTCAAATGTAAAATAAATTGTTACATACAATTCCTATATATATGCCAATTGAATAGTCTACAATTTGTTTGTCCTGCCTTCTAATTCTAACTAATTATAACTTGCTTTTCGATTGTAGCATATCCAAAATTAATGGCGTAAAGTACGTTATGATACAATCAGCGCCCGCTCTTCTCATAGAGAGCAATATCTCCTTCAGTACATTCTCCAAGTTGATAGCGCCGTTTTGTGCACCGTGATACAGCATAGCAAATTCTCCCGAAACTTGATATACAAATAAAGGATATTCTGGATGTGCATCCTTTGTATGTCGCACCACGTCCAAATAAGGCAATCCTGGCTTCACCATTAGCATATCCGCCCCTTCTTCCACATCTCTTGCCTTTGAAATAATAAATAAATATATATATATATATTACATATACGTAATTTGTAGAATATTAATTCCATCTATTTTCGCAATGCAAAGCAGAAAAGAGAATAAAATTTACCAATATAATTTGAACACAGTTTTACAAACTGAATTATTACGTGTCTATAAACTCTCATTCAATATCCTTGAATGATAATAGAAATATTACATAAGTGCTACAGTAAGGAATTAATAAATAGAATGAAACTTACAGCAGCTCTAGCTGCCAATCCGTTGCTACCAGGAGGCAACTGATAGCACTTGCGATCACCAAACTTTGGTGCAGACTGCGACGCGTCCCGGAAAGGCCCGTAAAGTCCTGATGCAAACTTTACAGCATACGATAACACTGCTACTTTATTTGAGAATCCAACAGCAGCTAGACCATGTTTTATTGCGCTTATCCTACCATCCATCATATCAGATGGTGCAAGAATTTGTGCGCCTGTAATGCATTACAAACACACATTTATAAAATAAAGATACATAATTATACTTTAGGAATAATATTCAGAAATGCATAATTTCTAACCAGCTTTTGCATATGATACAGCAACTTCAGCGATCCGTTGGATACTGCTTGCATTATTTATGCTACCATCATTGTTGAGAATACCACAATGTCCATGAACTGTATATGGACATAAGCAAACATCACATGCTATTAATAAATTAGGAAACTTTTCTCGTAATAATGGTAAAGCTTGAATAATAGGATTCCTTGCACTATCGGCGTTGCTTCCAATTTCATCCTAAAATCAAAGGCTGATTAAAATTAAATATAATTCTTTATTATATATATTATTAAAATCTCTCCTAGTTAAATATTCAATTAAAGTTATACAGAAATATTAAATTATATAAAATAAAGTAACTTTTAAAACATATTTTGTACAATTTCAAAAAGACTATATTATCAAGCTTTAAATTACCTTTTCAAGATGTTGTGACACGCCAAATAATAAAACAGACTGCAGACCTTTTGCAACCAATGGTTGCAACATCTGTTCTAACTGATTAATTCCATAACGATATACACCAGGCATGCTGCTAATAGGATCTTTAGCATTCTCTTCATCCCTATAATCATATATGCAAAAGTTTAATTTGTATAATACTTTAACAAGTATAAATATATATGTGAATTAATAAATATATATATTTACACACATGGATCATGTTTACAGATTGTCTATGACTACTTAACAAAAATACATTTGTATATATCATATTAAAATAATAAAATGCTATACTTACGAAACAAATATTGGATACATAAGATTATTAACAGTGATCTCAACGTTTGGTGACTGCCACTGTCGTAGGACAGGATGAAAAATTCCACTGTGAAGAGTGTGCTTAGCCGGAATTGTCGTCATCTTCATTGTTCTCTAATTTCTCGTTAGCTTGCAGTACGTATCCACAATAATTCTTCTTGCAGATATGCACAATCCACTTGACCTTATCAACCTAATATCTGGATGACCACATAGACATACACATGTTATATAATCCAAATAAATAACATACTTGATTATAAAGCTAGTGTAAATGTATATGGGTAACGGCAGAGAGAATAGCCTTCTCTCTGGTAACGGTATAACAATTACATAAAATAGTAGAATAGTTACATAAACTAACTTGGCTACGAAAACAAAACTCCTCTGTTAGAAAACAAATTTCTTTTAATCTAACAAATAATTGAGACCACATGTGATTATACTTATAGAATAAGCTCTACGAATAACATACCGGCGCAACAGACTCACAAACGGAGTTGATCGTTCGAGAAACCAACGTATAATGAACAATAATGAGCATGACACGTCGAAAATGCAATTTCGTGCCGCGCAAACGTGACGTAATAAGAAATGCTGTGCTATCTAGAGACTCTCTAATAGAGACCGTCTAGAGACCAACCTTTTTTTAGTAAAGGGTCTCTACTCTCTTACTCTCTAGTGCTATCCATTTGGTGACACAAGTCATTCTCATGTAACAAATCATTCAAAAGACAGACACTTTGCATTCAACGCGTAACAAAGGCTACGGTCCACTTGATCCTACTGCTACAAATGCTTTGAAGCATTCTTTGATTGGTCAATTTGTAAAATTCTTCTGATAGGTCATTCGAACGCTTCGAAGCATTTGTAGCGTCAAGTGGACCGCAGCCCTTTATAGGACAACACTTGAGTTTACTTCTTCTTCTTTTTCTTCTTACTCCCCAGATGGATATCCGATTTGCGGGTCACAGTACCGCGATTTAAACAGACCAACTGGTCCAGATAAAGTTCTGCTGACATATGCCGCTAAATGGAAAGCAACAGGGTTAACATGCAGTGCTAAAAATATATAGAACATATAAATATATTCTCTATTCACATACATAATACTTCTCAGCAATTCTTAATGCGAAATAAATGTTCCGAGCCGAATCTTACAAAAACAATCTTTCGTCCTTTTTCATAACCGAGAGCGGCGAGTTTGAAATTTTCCACGAATATTAAGTCCGTATCACATCCCGTGTTGAAAAAACTTGAGAAAATCAACATCGCACCAATCAAAACAGAGAAATGCTTGTCCCCTTCCATTTACAGTCAGATGGAAGCTTAAAAAAAGCCACGGGAGAGAGCAGCGCGGCGCATGCCTCGACCTAACCCCAACTCGACCTAACCTAATCTAACCTAACCCAGGCGACGACGGGATCAGACGTGGTGATTTTTGCAGTCGCCTGTATGTCGAAGACGCGTGATATTCCGTGAAGGGGTAGCGGCGCCGGAACAGCTGTCCACACCGTCGATCGTCCTCGGCTGTATCTGCTGCCTCATCAACGTAGGTCCCGCGAAGTTTCCCGAGAACGACGTGGTAAGCGATCGGGTAGCGATGACGGATGCGTCGAATTTACCGGGTGCCTCCATGGGCCAGAGAGCGATGTCGAGGATGCTGCGGCAGCGGGCCCAGGAGTTCCTCACCTCGCGGAAGCACGCGAACAACCTGGTGGATATAATCAGCCACTGGGACGTGAGTAGAGCCACGCCGACACTCCGAGCTCGCGCGTTTCCTGGCGCCCGAGGTCAGGAAACGAATGAGCTTTAGAATTAGGAACCCTCGAAGAACTACGTTTTTATTCGCAGGAATTCACCTGTCCGTGCCTGCTGACGATAGAGACGATATTCGTGGAGGTGCTGAGGCGCGGCGATATGTACATGGAGCGTACGATAGCCCTTACCATTTCGGGTAAGATTGGACGGCATTTGCTGGCTTGACAGATTTCTTGCATCGATTGTGCATAGATACAGATGAATAAGAGTAGTATTAACCCTAGAAGGCAAAACTGAATTTGCTGAGCTTCAAAGGCAAAAGTGGGGTACAGCATCCCAAACTTCTCAGGTGTCTCAATCCTTTCTATCAGCAGTAAATTAATAGTTAAATAATGCATTTTCTTCGTTTTTTAATGAGGAAAACGATGATTTATATAACATGTTTTTTGAATTATGGTATAGATCCGGACCCAAAAGTGTACCTGACTACTTCAGAAGCGTAGTTTGAATTTCGTTTGGGGTCACAAGGAACCCCACATTTGCCTTTCTAGGTTTGTTCCTCACAGCTGAACTTTCTGAACTTTTAATTTCTTCTTCTTGATGTCTAATTATATATCTATATTTTAATTTAAAGAAGTATAATACATACTACAGCTGCAAAAAATAAACCTATTATCTTGCACAAGTATTTATATCATATTATGTACGAAAGATTTCTATAGATTATATATCTAAACATTTATATTTTAATACCATATGCGAAATAGAACCTAACCCAGAATCTCGCTATACCACCTGGCTAAAAAATTGCTACGAGGAAGTCTGGAAGAAAATACTAGCATCTATGGAGAAGAATCGATCAGCTGTTCAACTGCAAGCCCTTACCACTGCGATGAAATTGATGGCAGAAGAGGGTAAAGTGCTGATAGAGCCGCGCGATAATCCAGGATATCACTTTCCCTTGCATCGTTTGAAGCCTATCCTCATGACTCTACTCTCTCCTGAAAAGGACAACACTAATTTAATATCGAGATTCCAAGAGATCACCGTATACGCTGACGTTTTGTATTATACCTGGAGATGCCTGCCCTCCCTCACCCCGAAAAGGCAACCGAAAGAAATTTATATTAAGAATCTGTTGGAACTTATAAATAAAGTACCACTGCCAAAAGAAGAAGAAGGTACGTCCATTCTTTAAGATTTAAATTGCTTCTAAACTATTATTTAAAATAGTCCATTACAATCATATGCCTATATAAGCATATTTTTTAAATTATTCCAATAGGCCATGTTGCAAACTGTAGATGAGACGGTTACTTAATTGCTATTTACTGCTGCCGATAAGTTTTCGAATATTCCAATGCTTAACTCCTTGGCCTTAAATTTTTAATTTAATAGATTTTTAAGTCTCTTAATCTATTATAACTTACTTATGTTCTTATAAATGCAAATAGTATAATAATTCTACATGATTTTTTAAATATATTTCAGCACCTGAAATGTCGGACGATAAAGAACTTTTGTGTGGACCGCAACAAGGTAATAAACATAGTTTACATTATTGTCGTTCACATTTTTATATTATTAACATATAATGTATCTTTGTATGATTGTAAATTTTTTGCCAGATGCTGCATTTACGTGGGATCAATCAAACGTTAAACGCGCATTAAACAAAGTTTGGGCCTGCGTTATGCACTGGGAATTAACGCCGCAGTTACATAAACAGTTATTAATAGTTTTATTGGAACGAGTCATATCGCATTTAGAAAAACCCGTACTATTAACCGACTTTTTGATGGACTCCCTAGATGCGGATGGTCCTGTCGGTGTGCTCGCGCTGCAAGGCGTATTTATACTTGTTACCAAACATAATTTAGAATATCCGAATATTTTCACCAAATTGTATTCGATGTTCGAGCCTGAAATCTTTCATACGAAATATAAGGCTCGTCTGTTCTACTTGTCCGATCTGTTTCTCAGTTCGACGTAAGTATTTTACGCTTTCAGTAAAATCATATATATTGAGAGGAAATTATAGAAGCCAAGAATAAAACGACGAATTTGGTATTACATAAAATTATTTGAAAACTGCGTTTCTTTTTTTTTCAGACATCTACCAGAAGCGTTAGTAGCGGCATTCGCGAAGCGACTTGCGCGTCTAACATTAGTCGCGCCACCGGAGGATATCTTGATAATCCTGCTTTTCGTGGGCAACTTGTTGCTTCGACATCCAGGGTTAAAGAGGCTGATAGATCATCCACAAGGTGGCGAGGTCCCCTCAAACGAAAGCACCGGAGCAGGCGATCCGTTCCTCATGGAAGAGCGCGACCCGTTGCTGAGCAACGCATTGCTCAGTAGTCTTTGGGAGATCCGAGCATTACAATGGCATATTCTACCCAGCATCGCCACCGCTGCGCGTTTTATTCGTGAGCCACTGCCCTCGGTTGAGTATGACATGGCATCGGCGTTAGAACGCACTGGTGGCCATCTCTTCGAAAACGAACTGAAGAACAAAGTCAAAGACATCATGCTGACATTTGAGAGACCAAATTCTATGGCGTTGCCAAAGGGAGAGAAATTGTTGCAATATTGGCAGCTCACGCATTGATCTTGTACGCGGCGTGATCACGACGCTGAGAGTGCAATACATCGTGAGAAAAAGGCCGTCATTGTCGGTGTCATCGATGGGGATGAGGCGAGGATGAGATCCTCTGAGATTCTTCTGAGGTTCGAATTTCAGGTGAAGAATAAAAACTCTTTGTGTTTTATATGGCATATCTACGACGAGAAAAACAGCATACTTTTTTGCGGTGTTGAACATCTATGTTTAAAATATTTAAATGAGTTTGTGCATAATTCATTGATCGTGATATAAAACAAGAAAAAAATGCATACTTGCTTTTTTTATCTATCTCAGTTATATGTAAATTCGTAGCTTATGTATCTTACTCACATGATTATGTATCAGTGCGCAACGCTGACTGGCATTATTTAACTCTTTCGCTGCTCTTTACAACTTGTTACCACTTTCTTTGAACTTGGTTAGTAGGATATGAATTTATGGGATTTTAACATATCTTCTATATCTTACATACCAGTGTAAAAAAGAAAACACAAATATTAGTCTGTGATTGTGGTCAATTAATTCTCCTTTTCTGATACAAAAATGTTTATTTCATTAAATATCAATAGATGATTTATAAAAAAGAATTAAGGCCCTGCGCACAATGGAGGAATATTAGGAATTAGGATAGTAATAGGATATAATAGGATAATATTTGATATTAGGAATAGGAATTAGAGTTTTAGAATCAGTTTCCTCAATGAACACTATAGACAAATAATAAATTATGTTGTGTTTCGCTCGTACGACGATTGGAAGTATATCATCATGACTGGCCGCGGTAAGGGAGGAAAGGGATTGGAAAAAGGAGGAGCGAAGAGACATTGTAAAGTACTTCGCGATAACATCCAGGGTATCACAAAGCCGGCCATTCGTCGTCTAGCACGTCGTGGCGGAGTCAAACATATCTCCGGATTAACTTGTGAAGAGACACGTGGTATACTGAAGGTATTCCTAGAAAACGTTATTCGTGACGCGGTTACCTATACCGGTAACACGCGAAAAGAAAGATTGTGACTGCCATGGACGTTGTCTACGCCCTGAAGCGCCGAGGAAGAACTCTATACGGCTTCGGCGGTTAAAAGTGTAGACAGTTTTTTTTACTGCATATACAATTATACGAGCGTAACACATTTATGTCTTACATCTTATTAATATCCATTGTGCGTTAGGTTCAATATTTATTGAGGAAACTGATTCTAAAATTTCAATTCTTATTCCTAATATCTAATATTCCTCTGTGTGCGCAGGGCCTAATTATTTCGTATTTATTTTTATTTTTATACTTTAAAAGATAAGCATAACTGGTATTCTGTAACCTAAACGAAAAATCTCGTATCATTTTCTATTGTGTAATACGTGCGATTCAGCTTATTTTATTTTTGGCATCAGGCATTTGAATTATAAAGATAACACTAATATATATTTATAAATACTTATTTCGACAATTATTTATGGATAATGAAAAAATATGATGCGTGTTTACATGGAAATATTTTTTAATCGAGATCATTGAATCGTAGTTGAAATAAACTAACATGCTAACTTATTATTTGCCACATATAAAAACAGAATTTATATAATTATATATCAATTTTAATTCTTCGAAAATGAGTTAAAATTTCTGGACGGTGCAGCGAAAGGGTTGAAGCTACTGATCTTTCCTAATGTTGTAAAGCAATGGGGTCGATAACTGATAAACTAATCCATACTATAAATAATTTGCATAATTTGCAAAATCCGTAGCTCTGCCGGTTACCGAACATTCTCCAATAGTGACTTGTTTGTATGCGCGAATATGAGATAATAAACTGAGATATTTTAATTTAACAGAGATAATTCTAATTTACTTTCATGCTATAGCGCCGTTTATACATAAAACTTCATGTTCACAACATAGGTAAGCATAATTCAATTGCAATTTTAATTATAATCTATTCTCAGGATCTTACATCTCTCTTTTTCTATATATATATATATGTATATTGTTTTCGTCACATTAGCCTTCTTTGATATGTCACAATTCTATTTACGCTTCATTGCATATTGTCTCTTACATGTATATACAAACGCTTTTATGTACATCAGTTAATCGATAAGTTATTATTACAGTATCATCATGTATGATGTCGCTTTGTGTCCAATACCTGAAAAATCATAATAAAACAGGTTATTAATTTTTATTTAATTGGGTCGTTTATTTAGTTGCGATATATAACGAAATTATTCATTTATGTGATCATTCAAACATTGTATATGCGACTCAAAGTCAGGATTGAAAGCAAAAACAACAATCTCCATATACAGTGTAATACAATGTCTTATTATAGAGCTAAAAGAATTATATAATCTTTATCTATATATACTTTATCTAAATATATAAAATGTTTATAATTCTTTAAAATTTTTTCGAACTATTTAAAAGTTAAAACTGTAAAGTATTAAGCTAATTTAATATGATTACTACATTTCGAGCTAATAATGGGGGATGCTCTTTATATTAGAAAGATCTTTTCTTACAAACGCACTTCTTTATAGTATCTTTCAGGTTCTGTTGTATATTTTTAAAAAATCTGTCTTAGAACAAAGGTGAGGTCAATAAGCTCTCACCTGGACCAATAGTCGCCATTCGTCTTCGTTCAGAGCATGCTTTATCTTCACGAGAATATTCGCTGGAATGTTGGAAGGCGAAATCAGTGCGGTATTCGGCGTGGTGGGCACATATTGCACCTGCAACAATTGTGACACCGTGGGTCTCGCTTTTGGATCGTGCTGAAGGCACTTCCGCATCACGTCTATTAGAATAGGCGGCGCACGCTCGCAACCCTGGTCTTTGCTGTTCGTCGTAGTTGGAAACGAAATGTTCGGTTTCGGATTAGTTATAGCGTTCACTTTCGCCCACTGAGAACGTATGTGATGGAAAGGTGTGTGCCCATACACCAAACTATACAAGATACATCCTAAAGACCATACGTCTGACTTGAAACTTATCTGTTGGAAAGGAAAAACATGAAATTTCTGATTCACTTTTAATCTAGTTGAACTTTAATATTGAGTCATAAACTTTTAATTCAGTTATGCATTCAAGTAAATTCTAACTTTGATTTTAATTCAAGTGATGTTCTGTCTAGTCATTTTCTCGAAATGTGTGTTTTCTTGAATAATCAAAAAGAAAAGCATTTATTTCGAATTATTATTTATTTTGTCTTACCTTGTATTTAACATTGTGCGTAGGCGAATCCGCGTTTCCACCAATGTCCATTAAGGCTTCTGGACTAATATAATTTAACGTTCCAATCGGGTTATTTTTTACAACAGATGTCATATCCGAATTTACACTGGAGGCAATTCCGAAATCTATTAATTTGAGTCGGCCTCGTACTAGTAAAAAATTCCCTGGTTTTAAATCTGAATGTATGACTCCTAAACACAAAGATATATTTTTATCATAGGATGAAACGTAATTAAGCGCAATTGGGCGCATTATTTTTACCATTATCATGTATATGTTTTACAGCCGTGAGCATTTCAGTCCAGTAATACAGAATCATCGTAACAGAAATTTGTTTCTCTTGGGACATGGATCTCAGGAGTCGACTGAGATCGGTGTCGCCCATTTCCATCACCACATAAACCATAGAGTCTTTGATTTGACTGAAACGATCAAATAAAATTAACGAGAATCCATTAGAAGCAAATACTTCGTTAATATCATCCATT
Organism: Aphaenogaster ashmeadi; assembly: GCA_003063805.1. NCBI lineage: Eukaryota > Metazoa > Arthropoda > Insecta > Hymenoptera > Formicidae > Aphaenogaster > Aphaenogaster ashmeadi. The sequence goes on from NJRQ01000099.1 coordinate 619,068, forward strand.
GAATAACACTAAGATCTCACAAAAATGTTTTTACGGCAAGATATTGTTACTTCTAAATATTTGTGATGTTGCAATATATACTTACTAGTCGAACATTTTGACAACGCAGGGTGCCTGTAACTTATGCAGCATGGAAATCTCATCCAAACAGCCCTGGGCCGAATCTTTGTCCATCTTGCTCAAGTCAACGCATTTGATGGCGCGTAAATCGCCGCAGGATACATCCTGCACTCGCAGAACCTCGCCACTCATTCCCCGGCCGAGAGAGCCCAAAATCAAGTACTCTTTATCTTTTACGATTAATGTTTTGCCTTGCCGTTGTGGGGGGATGTTCGACGGTACGGTGAACTGCACATTTGCCATTTTATCTACAATTTGTAGCTCCTTACATTGTCTCTCGCGGATTGAGTAATGCAGATTCTTGCAATCCGCATTCGGAACGATGTTATGCTCACCGCTGTACTTTCGAGAATCTTGTATTAATTTTATGTCCGTATTGGAACCAATTATCATCTGTTTGCCTTCATTTTGCACAGTTTTTCTACTATTTCCCAGCAATGTGTCGGACATATTAGACTGTCTGTTCTCCTTTACTTCCTCGATAGGTTTCGCCGATTTCAAATCTGAATGTAATGACAACTTAACGCATAACAAAATACGATCATATAATAATTAGATTTAGTTACACGTAATTTGATGCGCTATAATGCTTACCATTATTGTAATTTGTTTCTGTCTGCATTAATTTTTCAGATAATCCAACTGTCTTTCTACTTCTGTCTTCCTGTTGTAACTCAGATGAGACGCTCTTTGCCTCGGAACGTGTGTGCAACAAAAGCGGCTTTGGTTCCAAAGGATGAGCCAAGGAATCACCATGTACCAATGTAGCATCCGTTAAAGGCCGCCTTATGCTCTTGGCATCCATTCCAAAGTATCTAAATAACGAAATCCAAAATTAATATTCTCTCGCTCTCTGCTCCATTTTAGATGCAAAGAGCAATAAAAATCAAATCCCAAACAAAAGTCTTATTTTTCATAACAATTTGTCTCAGTAATGTTTATGAACTAAATATCTTTTGTTCGTAAAAACAAACAGAAAGTCTTATCGTTAAAAAATAAATTAAATATTGTTTATTTCTAATGCATAATATAAAACAATACTACAAAGTGTACCTCGAAGAATCTGGTTTTTCCATAATAGGTGTACAAATTGCATTCCTAGACATTTGCGCATGGTCCCTCGCAATAAAGCTTTTTCCTTCCATCGGTGTATGTCTAACATTATTATGATATAAACTGGATAATATCGTAGGAGTTTGAACATGATTCTTGTTCAGATCGCCAGGTAATTTATTCTGCGGGGTCTGAAATAGTTGCTTATGCGATGTGCATGGACTCGGATGCACATTGGCTTGCACATGCTTTAACGGAGTTTCCGAGACCAAGCGATTAATCATAGTTAACGACTTGCTCGCTTCGCTCAATGAGGGTGTGCTAAATTCCGTGCATGTATTTTTCGCCGGTGTATACTTTTCATTCGTTTCATATTTTGTGACATTCTTTTGCAAATTATATCTTACAGGATGCATCAGGTTTTCAGACGTTTGAGATATGCAGGTGGCGGATTCCGACAGAGTGTTCGGAATCTTGTAAGATTCTTCCTCACAATCCTTATTTGCTTGCTCGATAAAGCTGTACGTGCCTTTATACCGTTGATCATCCTTATTTGACTTTAGTTCATTATTCCTCGTTAATATCTTATTTTCCGCCGATGTACTATATACAGATCCTTCTTTTCTTTTATTTAATATATCTGACATGTAAGCATTTTCGTAATGCAATTGACTGCTGTTCATTGGTTGCAGGTTCTTATTCGTATCGAACTTTGTGTTATAATCCCCTTTATAAACCGATAGCGATGGCGGAGGTAAGGCTACATTTGTCGAATGATTATGAACAGTATCTACTTGACTCCTCGAAGCAAACGTTCCACTGTGATATTCTTGTGTTTTTTCTTCGTGTTTAGAGTTGTAAGTCTCTAGTTTATTCGGATTACTAACTGGTATACTGGTATTTTCAGAATTTACATCGCTGACTTTACATTCTTCCCTATCGGTTGCTAAGCTTATTCCTCTTTGTATAGAAGGAGTGCTAGTTACAACTTCATAATTCTCTTTTGGCAATATGCACGTAGTTTTCAAAACTCCATCCGTTGACTCAATTGACGAGGAATTGATGCTTGCTTTAGGTACGAGCGTTTCCTGTAGAACATCTTCAGTAGAGTCGTCTTGCAGCAGAGACTGTGGCTCGTCGAAATCTGACTCATCCTCAGATTCATGGGGCTTCTCTTCGCTCTCATCGTCATCGTCTTCATCGCTTTCACACAAATGCAAAAGCGCCTTAAGGCGTACTGGTTGAGATTTTGGGAGTGTAACATTCTGTGTTGGCAATCTGCTGGCACTCATGTTATCAAAACTGTATCTGTCGTTTGTTGTAAGATCCGACATTATTAATAGACTTCTGAAACAATCTTCACTGATCTATAATATGAAAGAAATATGTTTAAACAATATCAATGTATTAAAAATAATTACAACTACTCCATAAAAAAACGTTACTATGACAAACATGAAATATCAGAGATTGCTGCCAGTTACAATAATTGGGGATTTTGTTTTGACATATTCATAGATGAAAGATGCATTACTAAAAAAATTCAGTATATAAAGCCAAATAAACTTGAAAATGTTAATAAAAATTAGAAGATATTATTCACACATCCATATTTCCTTTATAAAATTTATTTTCTTAATTAGAAATAAGTATATAATCATTATTTTTAATATGATATTTAATTATAATGGTATTATGTTTTTTTAAATGGACATATTTTATTTATTGAAAAATATCTTATTTAAAAAATACAAGACTCTTAGACTTGTATACCAAATAATCATTAATATGACATAAAAACAAACTTCTTTAAAATAACACATACAAATAATAAAATAAATGTACATTATTTTCATAGATATAAGATCTTAAGATATAAAAACTCAATATAAATAATTTTATTTTTAATATAGCTCTATTTTAAAATAATCTACAAAATTCTTAAAAACTTTGAAGACACAATACATATAGCATACAAGTTATACACATATTATTCTTCATTATTATGTGGAGCATTTTTTCATCTAAATAAGGCCTAAATACATAATACATTTATATAAAAATTAAAATGCAATTTTCTATATAGTTATTATTACATATATTTATTTTTACATCGTAAAGGAACAAATACCAAAACCCATGTGCAGTATAGAAATCACATAAATCATTAATACAGATATAAACATTAAGTAAATTCATATTTTGTTTTCATATTTTATTTTCATATTCTGCTACCTACAATATAGTCAAACTGTTACTAAGAATTTCTATCTGGCAAATTAGTACAAAAATATTCCTTAAATGTTTTTATCAAATAATTCATTAGAGAATGTGTTATTAATGATAAATAACAAATATATGTAGATATAGAAAACCCGATACACTTACTAGAAAGATATTCATTGCACAAACAATAAAGCTATAATTGTCATTACGAAAACAAAGAGCACATAGGAGCAAATTTTTGGTTACAATTTTTCTCTTCCTCTCTCTTTCTGTCTGTAAGCATGGGATGGATTTCTAGTCAGCCATAAGCTCCCAAAGTAAATAATTACCTGAAGGGGCGTTCGTGGCGTCTCACGTGAATTAAGAATCCATCGACGTCAAGCCTATTTTTCAGTAGTCGGTCTCGCGATCGACGCACTCAGAGCAGAGATTTAGGAAAATGCCTTCGCCACGAGTGGATGAAGCATGCACCTGTCAAACTGAGCAGTCTCCGTAGATCGGTCCGAATCATCGAACAGAAAATACGCTATGTACACGCATCGCGAGCCCGTCAGCACGAAGATGTTATTTACACTTTACGTTCTACCTACGTGCGCTGCACAACATCGCTGCTTCGTTCATCACTTTCAAACTTGAACGCCATCGACTCAACCGGTCGGCTGTGTCATGGCGTTTGAAATCGCAAGCGCGACGCCCATTGGTCGGTGTCTAGGGACAATTCGGCGGCACGGCGCGAGGGGAGCAATAGGAATATTTTATAAACGCCATGTTGGCGGGACATTCGAATCTATCACGCTTCTATTTTATCTATATATATATATAGTTATAAAAATTAAATTATATATTATAATAATATTAATATATCACTATACTATTATTTATTATATTATAATTTATTATTATATAAATATTATATTTGTATGCTTGAATTATGTATCGAATTATCCACACGTACTTTCTAATAAGTTTGAGATTAATATCTGCTTTTTAAGATTTTGATATAGCAAATTTATTTGATTTAAAAATTTCAACGTAAAATATCTCAAATTGCAAGTTTGATTGTGAGGCTGATTGGTTGACGTCTAGGGAATTTTTGGGCTTACATGCGGAACTTATATCCTTATTGCTAACGCACTGAAGATATATTTTCAAATATCCTCTTTTTAAACAAGCTAGAACTCTCTAAACTTAATTAAACCAATATAGCAAATATAAAAGCAATAATACTTAAGCAATAAGTGAATCGACCAATCACAGCTGAGATGTTACTATTAGTCCTATAAAAATTGTTTTTATACGATATAAACTGCGGATAAATGTATCTAATAAATGTTAGCCTATGTAAACGCAATTAACATATAGCAATTAAGAAATTAATTAATTCTTATGCGAACTCACTTTCAATTGAGTTTGTTATATAGAAGAAAAAAGCATGTAAATAATCATATTTTAATTTAAAGTGGAAATACAATATAATAGTTCTCCTTAATACCAACTAATTTGGAGATATGAAATCTATTCGACTCAAAACTTCGTCGTTTCACAAACGATTGTACTGAATACAAAATAAAGAGAATGTTATTAGTAGTTTTGCTGCTGCATGTTAAAAATCGTACACAGAATTTTAACTTCTAATCGCGAAGTTGTCCTCCCACCAATGCTAAATGTCCATAAAAATGTCTCGAGAACTGTGATAGAAACCGAAATAGTCGGCTATAGTCCTCTTCTCTCTCATTGGGAAACGCTGCACAGTCTTCATTTCAAAAATTCCATTCGATATTGTCTCGCGCTTGACAGTTCTTGTTAAAGTTAATTACACCCATTACCTACGCAATTATTATATTATTATAAATCGTTTCTGTCACAGTTCGCGCACAAATTACTCGGCGATTAAATTAAGTTATACTTAACAGCTATTCTCCTTTATACATTTCTCGTCTTGAAAAGAACCAATGTGAACCCGGTACTACTCGCTTCGCGACTTTCTCAGGAAGTCCGCTCCTGCACATGTTTAGGAACTACTTGGCAGCAAATATGGTGACACAAGCGATTCGTACAAAACGGGTATGTGTTCTATCTATAATCATCATCTCTTTCCTTATTTACGATCTAGTAATTATCCTAAGCGTGTTTTCCTTCTCCTTCCTTCTATCTTTTAATGAATAATGCTCAAAGTTTCTCTATACAAACATATTGGTTCTTCACGAAAACGATTGTTGCTACAATTTAAATTAACATGACAATGATTCACACGACGAAACTAAACGCTCGTTCCCCCTCCCCCCTCTCTTTCTTTCTCTCTTTTCCTCTTCTCTTCGTACAATGTCAGGGACGAATTCAAAAGCGCCGAGACAATGAACGAATCGAAAGAGCTGTAATGAGCAGCTTCGTAGAACGTGTCCCCCTCGCGCGGCAACGTATTGAGGAAACAGAGATATAAAAAATATTTTATTTAAATCTTTAAGGACGAAATTAGGAATAGCGAGTAATGAAAGGAAGTATTCTAGGCTACTCCGAAGATGATCTTAACGTTTCCCGTTATTATAGTTGAGAGCCCGTAATGGTGCTTTGAATGTGGACGCAGATTGTTGCTGGATCTGATATGCTACAGGATGAATTTTAAAGCCGTATAATCTGGAAAATAGAAACTATCTTTTAACTTTCCAATTCCGTACTCTATATATGCGAAAAAATTTCAGACATGTAGAAAATTAATAATAACAAGATATTTTCACTTAACATTTAATTATGTTAAGAATATTAACTATATATTTGCTTGAACTGTATTGCGTTTTATATTAATCAATCGATTAATGTTGATCATCAGCCACATCTCTATCTTTTATTTAATAATCATCCTATATTTTTTCATGTAAACATTCAAAAATAAATCATTAGAAGATTAAATATGACATTGAGAAAAATTAATGAGTTTAATTATTCTAGATTGATAAAATCTACAGAAAAATTTAGAAAATCTTTCAATATTCATGTACTGTAACATTAAAGCGCTTTAATTAAAGTAATTTATTTGTATATTTGAATAATCTATTTATTGCAAAAATATTATTTTAGCCTTAATTTTATCACAAAATAATAAAATTCTAAGTCAGTGATTTTAAAATTTTTATAGTGCCAAAGACAGTATTTTGAATTTTGATCTCTTTGCCATGGAATTAGTCTATAAATTATTCCATTATTGTGTGAAAGTATTTATCACTTGTGTGTAATTTGATACTTACCTAGGTACAAATTGATTTGCTGCACGTTTTGGTCTATATTCAGGATGGACCATGAACAGCATGTGTGGAAATCCCGTTCCAAAATACGCTCCGTCGGTGTGATGATGTCTCGAGCTCTTCGGTGTATAAACGTCCATGCACTTGGGACAATAGCTTTTGACCATTGCCTCGCCAGGAACGTCACTAAGACCTAGCGGCAACATCGGCTGGGATTCACAATAAACTCGTGGACAATGACCGAAATCGCCCGCTTGGTATTTCTCGATCATCTGAGCAATGCCGCGATTGGTAAGTATATAACGTGCGTGGATGAGACCATAGAGCATCTCCGCAGCTTGCTCGATCAAGTCTGATTGATTTGGATTATCATCCAGATCATCATCTAATAAAAAAAAGTTGGACAATGAGCATTAGAAATAGTAGGCATCTTTTTTTACTTCTATTCCAATTTATTTGATATCCTTAACAATAATTAATTGATAGTTCAGTTTATTGCTGTTAAAGCAACTTACCAGGTTCAAGATCAAGAATCATATCTAATGCCTGGCGATAATGTGGTACTTGTTCATTCAGTCCAGTTAAATTGAATTTATCTTGAATATAGTCCTCATCCACCTATAGACACAATATAAACAAAATAAAAAAAGAGTTAAGAGATCTTATTCTATTCTTGGATAAAAATCAAAATATCAGGCAAAGAAATTAGAAATACATTTTAACACTTTACCCACCGTTTGGATAGGTCTATTTTGCAATATACCATTATTCTATGATTCTTTTGAATTAGTTTAAAAGAAATTAGAAAAGAAAAAGGAATCTTCAATGACACTGCAGATTACAAAAATTGTGCGGTGCCTAGCGCTGAATCAGGTATAACTCCCGCAGTTGGCAAAGTGTTAAGATTTAAATGTACATAATAATCATAATCATAACTTATAAAGTAAGATAAAAATTCAGTTGTATATTTTAAAGCACAACGCCACAGTTATGGCCAGTATTCATAGTCTTATATTTAAGATCGTCATAGACCGGTATTCATAGTCGGTTTTTATATTCAAGATCGTCTTAAATATAATCTTAAGATGTCATAAACCAATCACAGAACCATATTAGCGTCTTAAGACATTACTTAAGACGGTCTTAAAATAAGAACGGACTTATGAATACCGACCATAGTCGGTTCTTACATTTAAAATTGTCTGAAGTCGAGTCTTAGGTGATTTCAAGATTCCGCTCAGCCAATGAAATGGCCATATACCATCTTGAGATCGTGCTTAAAACGATCTTAAATATAAGGACCAACTATGAATACTGCTCTTAGGATTTAACATTCCATTTAACCAATGAAATGGCCGTATAGTCGTATATATCTTGAGACCATGCTTAAGACGGTTTTAAATACAAGAATCGACTATGAATACCGCCCTATGTGGTTAACGAGCTATATGTACCATGATCATAGATAAAAAAACAGAGTACCATCTTTCGTAGCCCCTTCTATTCCTATTTTGCTACTCCGTTATTCTTACACCAATTATAATTGAACGCTTGCGGAGCAAACATCTCACTTCTATGCCAATTTATGGCATCAATTTATGCCGATGAGGCATAGGAATTTGGCTTTCCAGTGTTGAAAGGTACACATTGCCAAGCCTTTAAATACAGCGAAGATGACGTTGGGGACGCGCCCCTGATTACTCACCTCGCAAAAGAACTCGTTCCCGCGTAAACCGCAGAACCACGAGATCCAGGACACCTCCTCGGAGCTGCTCATTTTCCTGCGGCAGAAGAAACCGTGGGGAGAATCCCGTTATTAAGTGCTAGGTCGGTAGGCGTAGTAGGCGAGGAGAAAGGCGACGAAGGCCGACGAAGAGGTAGCACGTGTACCCGGGTGTCACGCTTTCTCGCAGGCTCCTACACACGATGCGCGAACGTGTCGTCGTCGACGACGACGGCGGCGGCGACTACCGTTGCCCGCATTGTCGCGGGTAGAATTGGTTAGAACGGCGCGAACGCGGGATCGACGGGGGGGAAACGAGGGGGGAGGTTAAGAGCAACGGACGGATGTGCGGACGGACGGACGGAGGACGGGGTAGCGCGGGGGGTGTGCAATGGAGCTCACTGTACTAGGCAAGATGCCCGACAAGTTACGGCCCGTCCGGCGCGTTCACACCTACGTTTCCGTGGTCATTGCTGCTTCGTCAGCTGTTTTTCGAGCACGGTGCACGATCCGACGCGGCCAGGAAGCGCATTACTCGTGCAAATTGCCAACGCGGAGCACAGCTACCCGACGAAAAACCAAAAATAAACAGCCCTCGCGGCTTACCTTTTGGTGCTTTGATTAGCCACGCTTGCTCAACCGAACGGCATATAGCTGGCGCTGTCGGTGCGCGCGCATCGCCCCTGCCATCTTCCGGCGCAACGCGAAACGGTTTGCCTGCGAGGGGAACGTCCCATTTGACACGTTGCGATTGACCACAGCCACTCACAGCGGCTGCGGTCCACTTGATGCTACAAATGCTTCGAAGTGTTCAATAGACCAATCAGAATAAGGCTGGGTCTACAATAGGTGTAGTAAGCTTTAAGCCCTAAGAAATTGACCAATCACAGTCGAATGTGAGGAGAATAATCGTCTGTGATTGGTCAATTCTTA
>NJRQ01000100.1:0-29321 GCA_003063805.1 Aphaenogaster ashmeadi
GCTGTTACTAATATTATTTCTTATTTCGTTACTTTTGTTTCATGTTTTATTTTAGGTTTAGGTTTAGGTTTAAGCCTGATCTACAATGTGCTCTTTGCTTCCTGTTTTCTGCTCTTAACCTCTTTGCGACTATCTCGTATCTCGCAATTCCGTCGCGTAACGCGATGTTTCTTGTCTCTTCAGAGTTCGTTAATTTTTATCTTGAGCGACAGAGAACAAAAAACATCGTGTTACACGATGGAATTGCGAAATACGAGATAGTCGCAAAGAGGTTAAGAGCAGAAAACAGGAAGCAAAGAGCACATTGTAGATCAGGCTTTAGGTTTATAAACAGCATTATTGCTGATATCAGTGATATCTCGCCTTTTGCGATGCAGCTGCTAATCTGTTCTCCTTTTTTATTTTGATTTTTAAAAATGTAATTTCTTTTTTTATCACTGCATCTCAATAAGTTATTATTATTATTATTATTATTATATTGTTAGACGTTGCGAAATGGCATGTTTGCGGTACCGCCGGTTCCTCAGACTCGTAAAAGAAGAAGAGGAAAAATACGAGATCGAGGGAAGAAAAATCCACGGCCTCTCTCGCCGACCAAATCTCCGAACTTTTATTAATTACGCAATAATTGCGTCGCGGGTTTTTCTGATCGATTACGAAACGCGAGAAATAACGGGGTCTTTTTCCGCTCTCTTTCTCTTGTTTCCTTTTCGTGCGGATCGCTCCTCCACTTTGCCCCGTCGAATGAGTCCCAACTTTACGCACGCGGAGGCACGCCTGAAGCCGGGCCGATTTCAATGTGTCGCGCTCGTGGCAATATTTATAAAAGGCACGTTTTTCATTCCGACGGAGCGAAAACAGCGAGCGCGAGTCCCGGCCTGGCAGGCACGTACGTCCGATAAATCGATAGGGCGATAAAGTATCGATATGGAAAGGCTGGTCGTGCGCATCCGGTCGCCGACGGGCATGAAGACACAGAATATTTTGTACGAGACCGCCCGCGCACATTCTCTCTCTCTCTCTCTCTCTTTCTGTGTCTCTCTTATTCCTACCGATACGACAATGCGCATGTTGATCGTAGCTTGGGTCTCGAAATTGCATGGCGGAAACTTTAATTTTGACTCGGTTTTCCACGTGGCGTAATTGCGAAATACCTCAACCGTATCTTCATGTCTTCCTCTCGCGCCGATTGAAAATATGAATACGCCGTTATCGTCGTTAAGGTCACCATAGATGAAAACACTTTTCGAAATAATAAGAGCATCTTCCGTCGCTCCGGTCAGTTTCGATAAGTGGAGTTAACATTTACATCCCCTTTTTCGAGGGATTAATTTCGGGAAAATAGGCGTGAATTAAGCGGTGAAACAGACCGGTCTAAATCATTCACGCATAAAATCGCAAAAATTGTGAAAAAAACAGAGATCGGGCGATTTTAAAAAAAATTATATCTTTATTGAAGTGCAGGACATATATAAGAAGTTGTACATACACGAAGATAAATAATAGGCTTTAAGCTAAAAGGCTTTACTATTTTATTTTTATATTAACTGTATTATATTAAAGGCTTTTAAGCAATGCTCTGCTCAAAAGCCTTTAATAATAATACAATTAATATAAAAATAAAATAGTAATGAAACAGTAACGATAATAATAATAAGAATCATTATTAATAATAATGATAAATCATTATTATTAAAAACTGACGAGACTGTCGTTATCGAAAGGCCAAATTCTTGCTGAGGGTGGCCAATTTATATAAAAATAAAATAGTAATGAAACAGTAACGATAACAATAACAATCATTATTATATCATTATTAACAATAATGATAAATTATTATATTATTAAGAACTGACGAGACTGTTGTTATCAAAAAGCCAAATTCTTGCTGAGGGCGGCCACGTGCCTTTGAGCCCTTAAATAGAAACAGTGCATTCGCATCGCGGAGAGAAATCTCCGCGCTGACAGAAAAGACGTCTCTCCGTTGATCGGATGGGGAGGAACGGAAGCAGAAATAAGGTGGAAGCACCCGTGGCGGTTATCATACGACCACGCAGAAGAAGACAGTCGCGGTACGTTCGTATCATCCCCCGATACAGCCGATACGATAGATAACAAGACGCTAACAATCCACCGGCTTTCTTCGGTGAAGCCCGCGGGAAAAGGGCTGGAATCTCGCGAGACGATCGATGCGGAAAGCCGTAACGGATTCCTTCGGACTTCCTTCTTATTTTCACCGCTCCTTATGGAATTTTTATCTTATGACAGTTAAGAGAGACCTTCGTCTGAAATTCTGAGATACGCTCATTCGTTCAATAACGGGAGTGCTCTCTTTCTCCTTCTCTCTCTTGAATCTCCGCTTCTGATATAAAGATACACGTATTTATCGATTTCCTTGTCTGTTATAATTATAAGCTCTCGTCGTTATTAATTAAACTGCGTTACTTTACGTAATCCTTTATCGTCCTTAAGAAATCCAATCATGGAATAAAGTGTACTTCTCCCCACCCCCCCCTCGTATTTTGTATACTACACATGTCTCTCCCCAATACTCCCCATTCGCTGGCTGGGCAGAATTACCGATACATCAGTCATATCGTTTACGTTTCCTTTTGTTACTGTCATTCGCTGTTTACGTCTCTTTGCTCAATGTCCTTAGGAAATATTATTCCGGAGTGCGCGATAAAGCTTTTTTTTATCCCACTCCGTTTCTTCCTTCCTTTCTTCGTTAAATATCCGCTCGCTTCCTCGGCTCCTCTCCGGTCTTTCGTTCCCTCTTCCTCGATGCGTTCGTTTACAATTGAATGTAAACAACAATTGAATCTGTTTAGCGACTACTCGCCGCATTATTACTCGCGTTCGCTTCTGCCGTGCCGTGATACTCTCGTGCTGCGATTATTCTTACGCATCTTCAAAGCTTCTTTGCGCACGGGAGTAGTCTATCTCAGAAGAGCGCAATAAAGCTGTCTGTCTGTCCCTACAATAAAGTTGTCTATCTTTCTCTCCATACATTGCTCCTCGTTTATTCTCTGTCTCCTTCTCCCTCTCTTTCTCTCTCACACTATCTCTCTCTCTCTCTCTCTCTCTCACGTTCTCTTTATGAGCAATGGAAGAGGTCGTCACACATGAGCGCGCGAACGCCCATTTGGAGCAATAGACAGTATTTTTAGACTCCTGTCTTTCTCTCTCTCCCCCTCTGCCTCTAACTTTCTCCCTTTTCATATATCTTCTTCACCGCCTCTCCCCGTTTCTCTCTCTCTCTCTCTCTCTCTCTCTCTCTCACTTTGTCTGTCTCCCTCTTTTCCTTCCCTTCGTCGTCTGTCCACGGTTAAATCTCGCCTTGACGACGTTCAACGTTGTTGCTCGCTGATCAAACCCCCTCGTAACAAATGCGAAGGTCTACACCGCCGATGTCATTATCGACCGATATCCCGCCACGTGCAAATCGTCCAAGGCGGCTCACACCTGTCCGAAGGATCGCGCGCGGTCTTTTTTTAGACCGTCGCCTCTCGGACGGGGGCGAGATCGTCTCCAGACGAAGGTGATGGGGGAGAAGGCGTCGGGGATGAATATCGAAATCGAGACGTAAGTAAAAGTTGCCCGCCGTTCGTTAAGAACGTATGACTCTGTGTACGGACGCCAGCGTCTTCCTCTTTCACCTCTTAATGCAATTCGCAATAATACGAGAATTCTCCGGAGAGGGAGATTTCACGGCGGAAGGACGGAGAACACACGGTCAGAGATGTATAGATAATTTCGAGCGTTATGTCCGGGCCATCGCTCGATCAGATTATCTCGCGCGTGTCCGCTGCAATTATACTCGAACGACGAGATCGCGATTCGGAGATTACCTTCCCGACGTATATATCTCGATCGCGTGTATTATGTATGTTTTACGTACGTTTAAGGTATCGCTGATGCACGCGACAATCGGGTTCCAAGCAGAACGAAAAGTCAAAATGACGCCAAATGACACCATTGACAGTCATTTTAAGATAATTTTGGTGTTATCGTGACGTCATTTTGACGTTATCGTGACTTCTTGTTCTGCCTGGGGTGGTGCGCAAAGTTCGTTTGTTCGTTTCCCGCAGGCGGAAGATAAGTTCGGAGGAGAGCAGCATCTCCGAGGTGATGGCGTGGTACACGAGCGTGAACGCCGCTATGCTGGACCACTTGACTAACCAGATCAAGGAGACGGACAACAGCGGGGTGTGGAGGTAACGCGTATTATCGGAGCTCTTTGAAAGGGTGGAGGGGGTGGGATGATCCGAATCTCCCGCGGGGAGGAAAGCGCGAGAATCCGCGCGACCCGAGATAAACGGGACTTCCGTTTCAGGTATCTGATAGCCTTCAAGAACCTCCTGCGGAGCATCGAGAGCCTCGGTATCGCCTCGGTGGAGGGGATCAATTATTTCGGTCGAGGTCTCCTCTTCGGCGACAACTACATCAATTACGTTCGCCACGAGGCGCTGGGCCGCGACCTGCTGAACGCCGCCCTGACATACGTGCCCTCCCTGAAGAAGTATTACGACGTGCTCACGCGCACCATGCCCGAGTACGACAAGATCAAGGCAAGGTAAAACGTTTCTCGCGCTACCACCGTGTGTCTCGCGATCGATATCGCGCGAATATATCTCGAATATATCGTCGAAAGAAAGTTATTGGCCTCATCCTTGTGTGCACATATCCAATATGTCTGCACGGGGGGGGGGGGAGAAAATTGCCTGAATATCCCGCGATATGCTTCAACAAGGAAATAGAACTTGTTTGTTCTCGATGTCACTTCAGGATATTCGATGTACAATGATCAAAAGATGAGAGACGGATATATCATGTTTTAATTACAATTTTAAAAAGTTAAACATATTTTTTTACGTGAGGATTGCTTCAACAAAAAAATAGAACTTATTCCTGATGACACTTCAGGATATTCGATGTACAATGATCAAAAGATGAGAGACGGATATATTATGTTTTAATTACAATTTTGTGTGTGTGTGTGTGTGTGTGTGCGTGCGTGCGTGCGTGCGTGTGTGTGTGTGTGTGTGTGTGAGAGAAAAGTTAAACATATCTTTTACGCGAGGATTTTAAATTACTTGCAAATTATTCTCCATCGTATTGTCGGGAGAAAATATAGATTCCCCGGAAATCTGATAATTTAGAGGAAATGTTTCGTGAAGGGGCGCCTTTATGAGCGTCGACGGCGTAACAGGCCGATGATAGATTACGGCAATAAGAGCGGGCGAACAGCGCGAACGAACGTTTTGCATTCTCTCCTCAGACGGGACGAGATCCTGCGGAATCAAAGGAGGGAGTCGAGCGTGGACGACGCAATCGCTTACTTCGACTCGATGGCCACTTACATCGACGAACTGCGTAAGCTGCAGCGGGAATTGCGTCACATGATAAGGTAAGCGAATCATCATAATGGAATTGTCTCCTCGAGACTCGTAAAGTAACAAAAGATCTATTTAGATCCATCCACGCGAGACGAGTACACGGGATATTCGGTAATTGTCATCGTAACCGGGAAAGTATCGATCTCTCGCTCCATGGGGTGGATTTGCAAGTAAAACTTAGAAATTACTCAACCCGCGATTAATCACGATTTACTTTGAAAGCGGAGAGTATATAGCTTTAATAATATATGACTAAAATTATTGAATTGGGCTTTAATAGATTGCAGTATCTGAAATCAATGTTTCTAACAATAAAGTAGGTTTTTCCAACTTTTTGTTTCTGTTTCAATGAAATTGAGTAATTCCGCTATATCTCGAATATAAAATAAAATATTGTAATTTTGCTAAGTCTCCAAATTTGTATTTTAATAAATCACAGTATATCAAATCAATATTCCTAACAACAGTAGATTTTCTCAACTTTTTGTTTTTATTTCAGTAAAATTTAAGTATATTTAAGTATATTTAAGTATATTTAAGTATATTCAGTATAATTTAAAATTACCCATTTCCCACGATGCGATTTTTTGTGCTGGGTAGCATGCGTGTTTTGCTGCGTGCTGCCCTGCGCTTTACTTTGCATGAAGCTGAGCTGGGCGCGCTGCAGGTTTTCGCTTCACACGGAGCGAGATTCACATCATAAAACTGTCAGCGCTGCCCTACTCGCAGCAAGCAACTTTTCTCGCTGCATAGCCTGCACGGTGGCTGGCATATAACTCCTCGCAAGTAAACTCGCAGGAAAAATCGCATCGTGGGAAACGGGCTTTAGTAATTTTGCTAAATTTTGTATTTCAATAGAAATTTAGCAATTCCGCTAAGTTTCTAAATTTGTATTTTAATAAATTGCAGTACATCAAATCGATCAACGTTCTTAACAAAAAGAATTTTTTAACTTTATGTTTTTACTTCAATAAAATTTAGTAATTCCGCTTGGTCTCTTGATAGTCAAGTAGATTGTATTCGTCGCGATTTATCATCGGCGACATTTTACCTATTTCATTGTCCATGATGTTTCGTAAATTTTTTATGATGCTTTATATTACATATTTATAAAGTATATTGATCGTCGTGCAATACAATTTTCTTTAGGGATTACGTCAATTCGACGTTACAAGACGCGAGCAACAAGGAAGTTGCGGGTATCGCTATCGTCGTTCTGGTCCTGGTGGTATCCCCCATCATCATCATACTGATGCGCAACGCCGTCGCCACCATTCAGGTTTGCGCTCGGCGATTCAAAGCCGTCGATTTGATTTCCTTTCATGCCACATGCGACTCTCTTTCATACGTGTCACTCGCAATTTATATACAGGACGTAACACGGGCTTCAATTTTCTTCGCAGACTTTTTGGCAGAATTTAGAATCTGATTTTTCCCTTGATTAGTCTAGCCGTCTCAGGATTACACGTCTTATTAAAATATCTGAGCAATAATTTCCGAGTTATAAGTGATCGGAAGTGAAAAATAAACGAAGTTATTTTCCCAATCTACGGAAAAATAAATAGCATTTCCGACGGATGGATTCGATAATTCTTTTTATTAATCCTTCGCGTAAATTGAGTTCCAGTTCGCGACAACAGGATTCTTTCCAACCGTCGCTTGTCAACGTTAACTTTGCCAATTTTATCGAATTCACGGGACGAGCCATGGGAAATTCTCGCGATCGTGCGTTAATTACTTTCGCATCACAACGAATCCTATAACTCGATTCCGAGCTCTCGAGGCCACGAGGTCGTCGACGAATAAACGTCGTGTCGTGTGACTGACGTCTCAATGGAAAACCAGTTGTTGAAGTCTAGGTCGCGATGAGAGAAGTTTCAGCCTTTAAACAAAAACGCCTTTTATCACTCGTAAAGCATTCGTTCTATTTTACAGAGGACAATAATAAGCGATATTAATTCGTCGGTCGGTTATTACCAATTGCTATTTGTTCTCGAAGAAGACGCACACTTTCTTATATAAGGACTAAACTTCTTTTCTGCAATGCTAGAGTAATCTATTTCTTTCCATCTTAAATTTATACGCAAGTTTTGCCTTTGAGATTCTGATTTTAATACTTTGATATTTTTATCTTCCATTTAAAAAATCTTCTTTCATAAATATACATATGGGAAAATATCCTTGCTTTTGACATTAAATAATATCATTTAACTACTAGAAAGCCCTAACCGTTTTGGAATTATTATAATACGTTCAATTTGCTAATTACAGATGTACGCCGCGAATTTGGCTCAGAAAGCACGCGAACTCAAACGCGAGAAGAGAAAGAGCGACACGTTGCTCTTCCAAATGCTTCCACCCAGCGTTGCCCAGCAACTCAAGCAGACTCAGCAGGTCAATCCAAGTTGATTCGAATAGTTGTCTTTCAAGTATCTCGAATCAAAGTAGCTCGAAATAAATAAATTACAAAAATTTAAGAATTTAAAACGTGTCTTTTTTTTCGCCGCACCCGAATGTGGCTGCGCGATCGCTCAACGCTCAATCGCATTCCAACGATCATTAAAAATCTTTCTTAGAAATTTTACATCCTTAAGTTTTAATCGGCATCTGTATCTATAAATCTCAATTGTGAAATTTTTGAAATCAGCAGATCCAGATAGTTTTCATAGATGTTTTATCCTCCTAGAATCTCAGTTTTCCCGAAGCTGTCACGACCTTCGGGCAAATAAATTTTTGGAATCGGGAATTCTTTGATCCTCGAACTCCGTAGTACCATTAAATGCTCTTTTAATTTGAACTTCTTCCCCGATCCGCGCGCTTCTTCTAAATGATCGATCGTTAAGAATAATAACGAGAGAACAAGTTTTCTCATTACCTGCAACTTCCACGATTGGTGAATTCATAAATCTTTTCGTCCATCAGGTGCCAGCGGAGTATTACGAGGCGGTGACCGTCTACTTCAGCGACATAGTCGGCTTCACGGAGATCGCCGCGGAGAATACGCCTCTCGAGGTGCGTCCTCGCCCGCGTTTCTGCTCCGACGGGAATGACCGATCGATCCTGAAGCGAGTTCCTAAATTACGCGAAGGTCCCATCGCGTGATGCTCCCGCTCGTTGCCGCGGTGATGAAATCGCTTGCATACCGCGCGAATTCCTGCGGGACGCACGCGAGGACCATTCCGAATTGCATGCATGGCAATTGATCATCCATCCTCCTATGTATCGTTCTCTCACCTCGTCGTTCTCATTATCTATTAATTTCTTTTATTTGCCTAAACAATCGCTTGTATTATCTATTTTATTTTTTATTCTATCTGCGACTGTATCAAGGGCGTCCGCAGGATTTTTTCCAGGAGGAGGCATGATTCAAAATGTTATTTCCAGAATTAAAATATTTATAATTTGAAATTTATATACCTTTTGTTGAAAATTATACACCTAATCCTATGGATTAAAGCAGAGATCGGCAAGGTTAGCACAACTTTGTCCTTCCTTTATTCAAACGGAGAGCAAATGCTAAATTTTTTGCTGATTCCAGGGGGGGGTGCAAATGCTCCCTCTTGCTTCCCCCCTGCGGACGCCCATGGACTGTATCCAGCTAGATTTAATTTCTCATTTTACGCACGGAATATGATGGAATGGATGATCCACGTCCAGAATATCGGCATAACATAGTTAACACGTTGAGTGCTGCACTAATTTTACGTAACTTTCCATTCACGCCGCGTGAACCACCGATGATCCACGTTACCCTATTTATTATATATTTTTATAAGATATATTTTATAATATTTATGACTATAAAAGTCATTATTATCAAGAAGAAGAGGTAACGTACAATATACGCAAACAGCTTGAACGGAAAGTTCAATGGATCTGTGAAGTCAGCACGACATTCTACTAATATAAAAAAAAAACAATTAGAGTTCCAGTAACACTTTTCATAGTTTTACAGTTTCTTATAAAAATAAAAAAAAGTTCCGCACGTTTTAAAAAACCAAAAATGAAAAAATGTTGTGCTAACTTCGCGAATCTAGCACGACACCGCCCCCTTTAAGGTACAAGAAAACAATAAATATTAACACTTTTCGCAACAGTTCCCATTAGTTCTACACGAGTTCCACCATTGTGTGTAATTTGAAAACAAAATTCCAACAATTACCAATTTTTTATACACTTTAAATATTACACCCAGCACGACACTTGCAGACAAAGTGCCGTGCTGGGTGTAATATTTAAAGTGTATGAAAAATTGGTAATTGTTGGAATTTTGTTTTCAAATTACACACAATGGTGGAACTCGTGTAGAACTAATGGGAACTGTTGCCAAAAGTGTTAATATTTATTGTTTTCTTGTACCTTAAAGGGGGCGGTGTCGTGCTAGATTCGCGAAGTTAGCACATTTTTTCATTTTTGGTTTTTTGCTATAAAAAATGCGGAACTTTTTTTATTTTTATAAGGAACTGTAGGACTATGAAAAGTGCTACTGGAACTCTAATTGTTTTTTTTTTATATTAGTAGAATGTCGTGCTAACTTCACAGATCCAAGTCCAATGTGGGCCATCGATGGTCCACGAGGCACTCAACGTGTTAAGTCAATGTTTCTTCCAGGTGGTGACGTTTCTTAACTCGATCTACAAGCTGTTCGACGCTCGCATCGAATGTTACGACGTCTACAAGGTGGAGACCATCGGGGACTCCTATATGGTCGCTTCCGGTCTGCCCGTTAGAAATGGTAAAAGTACGAAATCCCCCCTCAGCTCCGCGTGTTGTCTTGAAGCATGCTCGATGTTGGAACAGTGTGGCACTTCCTTTTTCCAGGTTCTTCGCGCACATAAATTTCTGGACGAATAAACATAAACGTTTTCTTCTTGCATTCTGCACTTCAGTGATTGCATTTTCCTCGCTTGATACATCGCTTCACTCGCAATTTCGTGTCCCTCGCAGGTGACAAGCACGTGTCCGAGATCGCCACGATGGCGCTGGACCTGCTGGCGGCTTCGTCAGTATTCCAGGTGCCCAAACGTCCCGGAGAACGGCTGCAGATACGAAGCGGGGCCCACACCGGGCCCGTCGTGGCCGGTATCGTCGGCAGCAAGATGCCCCGTTACTGCCTCTTCGGCGATACCGTGAACACCGCGAGTCGCATGGAATCCACCGGCGAAGGTACAATTTATCAAGACCTTGTAAATAATTAGGATCAAGAAGCTATCGTACAAACATTCTTCGCATCTTCTATTTTCTTCAAATTGATCTCAGCGTATTTTACATATATATTTATACTTTTCCTTATGTTTCAATGTACTGATTAATTATCTATGTTTCACCGAAGCCCTGCGAATTCATATCAGCTTAGAGATGAAGAAGGCGCTCGACGCGGTGGGCGGTTTCAAGATCGAACATCGCGGCCTTGTCGACGTGAAGGTATTGCAATTCTTTATATAAACCAGTTATTATAATACTGATTTTTTCCAGTCTTCATCGACGCGACCTTTTTCCCATTTTGTTGCATGTATATACGCTACATCGTCCTACACGGAAAGAATGGTTTTGCTAAAATATCTAAAAATTTGGCCAGATTCAGATTTGGAAATAATTTTGTTAGATCATCAAAAGTAACTAATTGTAAGTAGAGAACGCTCAAAATAATTGCTAGAATATTAAAACTTTTTGCAGCATTATCATCATGCTTGAGTGTCCTACTTCTTTTGATGGTCTAACAAAATTATTTTCAGATCTGTGTTTGGCCAAATTTTTAGATACTTCAGCAAAACCGTTCTTTCCGTGTAAAAATGTCAAGATAAAATTTTAATTAATGAATTAATTTTCTTTATCGATGATTTTTGGACGATTTCGCTCTTTCGGCGCGAGTTTCATTTCCGGCTGCGCTTTTCCCAGGGCAAGGGCCTCATGGACACGTACTGGTTGGAGTGCAAGGACGGCGGTATCGCGCGCGCCGCCGAGCTCGATCTACCGTCGTTCTTCGAGGATGTGCGACCAGTCTTCATGCGGCGCCTACGTGAAGAGGGTACCCTCTGATGCGAGCCGTATTCCCGCCGGGACCTCTGGTACCTAAACCGGCGCCCGAACCCCTGCATCGTCCGGCTGTCCCAACCGAATCTGATCGACCATCTGAAGCGACCGGGCCAGGGCCGTAAAAACCGGCTGTCCCATCCGAATCTGCACATCACCCCCGTCAAAGTGCCGCCGCAGTCGCAATCGAGCATCGAATCCCAGGATTCGGGCACCTACGAGTGCACCCGCTCAACCACCCCTTGTCCGCCGAGCTACTCGCCCGCGAGTCAACGCAGCCGTTACTCGCAGCCGAACCTACCGACCCTGCTGATCTCGTACGATCGGCGATCGGGCGGTTCGCCGGACCGTCGCATCCGCATGTCGCAGCCGACCCTCAACTCCAGCCTGAGCGGCATCAATTCGTTCAACTTCGTCGGCATGAACCGCGGCAGTGGCGGCGGCCGCCTGTCCTACACCAGCCTGCGTGCCACCTCGGGCGACAACAGTATCAACGAGGAGGAGAGGCTGTCGACGCCGAACGTGCACGCCCTGGGCGGCAGTGGAAGCCCCCGCGGCAGCCTGACGATGGAGAGGAGCTCGTCGCGGCTGTCGCAGCCTGATGTGCGCCGATTCGCTCTGCGGCACGATAAGCGCGAACGATTATCACAGCCCACTCTCGTCACCGGTGACTACTATCCTGGCCGGGTGCAACAGCGACTGTCGCAACCGTGCCTCAGCAGCGGCAATATCGGCATGCATTTTTCATCCTCGCCGCCACTCTTCCCCCTCAAGCACAAGAGATTCGGGCCCGCCGTCCTGCAGGTAAGCCAGCGCGACCGTCTGTCGCAGCTGGATATCGGCTCCAAGTACCGAAACATCAAGGATCTGGGAGGAGGAGGAGGAGGTGGCGGCGGCGGCAGCAGTGCCGCGCAGGTAAAGTTCAATCGCGATCGGTTCTCGATACCGGAGCTGGAGACGCAGAACGACCTACGGCTGATCGCCGGCACGCCCAAGCAGCGCTTCAGCCTGGACAGCCAGCTGACGAAGCAGCGTTTCAGCCTAGACAGCCAGGACAGTTGCAAGTCGCGGCTGTTACCGATCGCCAGCTCGCCAATCTTCGAGCATCAGCAGATGAAGACCGAGGAGCTCATGGGAATAACGTCTGACAGACTGAAGAGTCCCACTTGCGAGGGCCTGCAGAGCGTGATCGTCGCGAGCACGTCGCCGATCTTCCCACCCGGCGAGAGACGATTCCTCGCGCCGGACTTTCCATTTACGGGCAGGAAAACATCGACGTCGCCATCGCCGCCCAAATCGGAGATCATCCCGTTCGGGAAAACAGGACGTAGCGGCAAACCACCGCCGATTCCGGTTCGAGAGAGGATGTCGGTACCGGAGATCAGGAACTCGAGCTTGCGCCGGCTGCTGGACCCGCCTGCCCGACAGCGGCACAGCATCGCCGGCAACCTGAGGCAATCATTATTATCGCCAGTGAAGCTGCCGGAGTTCGGCACCGGCAGGAAATCGCCGCGATACTCGATCGACGACGCGCTCGAGAAGCTGAAGAGGATCGAGAAGGAGGAGAATCGACGGAACCAGGAGGCGAGCGAGAACAAGAGGCGGGACGCCAAGGACCAGGATCAGCAGCAGCAGCAACAGGAGAAGGAGCCGAAGCACATCCAGCGGCACTATTCGTACACCTACGAGACGCCCGGCAGCGACGAAAGCGGCAGCGTCTCGACGCTCGGCAAGATGAGCGTGGGTGGGACGCCAAAGCGCAAGTTCCTCGAGAGCAACTTCGACGAGAACGAGCAAGTGATCACGACGGTGATCGAGACGGAGATACCGATGATCCTGCCGAGCACACCCGGCAAGTACGCGAAGAAGGCGCAGGCGTACTCGAGTGAGACACCCAAGTGGATCCGGAAGTACCTGGAGTACGAGAGTCCGAAGGTGGGCATCAGAAAGACCTCCGCCACCGGCAAGGATCAGATCGTCAGGACGAATCGCAGGAGCAGCCGCAGAAAGAGCTCGCTGGAGTCGATCGAGTCGGTAACGAAGAAGCCCGAGGAGAAGACTCGTTCCAAGTCCGCCAGCTGCGAGGAGAGGATCGCCAAGGAACTCTTGGAGCAAAAAGGCGGAATAAGAGAGACCTACGTGAGGATCGTGCCGTCCAACAATGCCCAGCAGGAGAACAAATATGAGGTCGGCGTGGAGACCACCGCGTGGAAGACCGACGGCCGGGGTCTCTACGGCGACGACACCGACACGGACGATTCCACGTCGATCTAAACGAGAACATTTTTACACGTTATCGTCATGGAATGAATCTTCTACATCGGATTTGATCGCTCTGTTTGCCGCCAAACTGCTGATTTCTGCACGATCTTGAAAAAATGAAGAGAACTCAATTATTTTGACAAATGCATTTCGGAAAAAGCGTAATAAAATATATTGCAATCCATGAGCGCCCTTACAACTTTTTTCAAGGAGGGAGGCAGAGTGTAAATATACTTTGGGGTGCCAAACGAACGTATTTTCAAATAATATTTTTTAAAGAAATATTTATATAAAATTACCTGGTTGTCAATCATAAAATCATTCTAAATTGAAAAAATTAATGTTGCAATCATTCTGCAAACTTTCTCGAATAAATTGTTTAATTAAGAAAATTTCAATCGCAGTTTACGTCATTGTAAACATTTGCATTATTAACGAAAATTACCGGAGCGATCAAACTATTGATTCAGTCTTTAAAATTTCGAATGGATGTTTCGGTCACATTAAGATTATTAACACACTGACCATTGTTATTTTCACAGATATATCAGTTAGAATGATTAATTAAATAACGCATTCGATATCAATTTGTCCGAATAATTAATTATTCAACAAATGTATTCAACAAAAATTCGAGGAAAAATTTGAGAAGAAAAACCTTCCATTATTATGTTGATACAGACTCTTGAATCTTCAGACTATAAATGAGGATGTAAATTTTCTAACAAGAAATCTTAAATCGTCGTTGTGTAAAGTATTTGCACAACGAGAATATTTCAGTTTAAATTTACACAGCCGTGTAAATAAAGAGACATAAAGTCACATAAAAGAGACTGAAGAGAGAATACGTACATCCAGACTGCGTGTACCTCGAATCAGTGAAACGAGACTAGCACAAGTCAGACCGTATGCCGCGATCAAGGCAGACACGAGGGAGATCGACGCAGAGAAAACGAAAAAAGATGATCTCGAACAGAAATCTCGGATATTTTGTACTTAAATACGCTGTACTCGACGTCTCTCGTCCGGCGAGATGAACCAGAAAACCGAATGCAAACACCTATTTTTGCATGAACAGAAAGAGAGAGAGAGAAAGAGAAAGGACCACGATACACGCGATAATCCGCATGCGTTCAGCCTAAATGATACTCAGATCTGTGCTTCACCGATTTTCTCGATTCCGAAATGATTTCTGCCTTGTATATATCTCGAATGTCCAAGGGGGAAGCCAAGAAGGATATATAGGGCGATCGAAGAGACTCGCGAGAGAAAAATTTTCTTCAGATCCTTCATCGTCAAAATCGCGCGACACGAAGATCGTTGGATCACGTCTTCGATCGACGTGCGTTCCGATCGAATTTCCAGAAACAATCGCGTGAGACCGTTCGATCGTTCTGCATACAATGTGTATTTTGTGCACTATTTTTATCAAGCTTGTAGGGACATAAGTGTAAAGACAGTCACCTTGTACATACATCGATGGAGAGTTATAATATACTGCTGGATGTCGATCGTTGCATCGTTACAGAATCTGTGAGGTCGTTTAATGTTCTTGAACGTACAAACTTTTCATTTCTCGCTTGCAAAAACCGTGCCGGATCTCCGCGATTATATCGTACCGTTAATCGCGAAATCAATTTATTTAGGATAACGTGCAACGCGCGCGGGCGAATGTTCGTTTTTGATGATACTAGTCATTAACACGATTTTAGCGATCGAATATATATAGGGTGCCTCTGATAAATTGCCTCTGCAAAGATTTAATTAATAATTAACAGAGGAATGTATTCCTTTGACATTTATGATTTTTTATTTCTAATTATGCTTTAATTATAATTATAATCAATTAATATTTTCATAGTTGTGCCATTTTATTTTTAAATCAATTATTAAAGATTAATGTTTGATGATCTATAAAGCGCTTTTTTAAACGTTCGATTTCATTAATATATTCAAGTTTCTAATTTAATCTAATTTTTAATTAAGCTTGTCACACATTATTTGTGAATAGATAGAAAAATTTTGATACTTTGAATAGAAAACAATTTTAATGCGTTAAGTCTTGAGTTTTCTTATTTATTATGTGTGTTTATATAGCAAACGCATAATCTATTAAAAAATTTTAATTATTTTTTATATTATTTGATAAGATATTATCTTCAAGTAAGTTTCTCCTGATCTCTTGCCAATATCTGTCTTTCTCTCTGTTTATCAAGAAAACTATTAGATACACGTTATACTTAAGCACCCTGTATATATGCACGCGTAATCTTTCCGCGAATATTCCGATACGAACGCGAATGTATATGTGAACGTTGAGTAGTCTTTATTTCCTTTAGCAGTATGTCATTTTACTCCCATATACATATACTATATGTACGGCATTTAATACACGAGTAAAGATGTCAAATATTAGCGAGTCGAAATATGCATAGAATAATACATTATACCTTGTAAAAAAACGTGCCCTCTGTGTACATCCGATTATATATAGATCAAAATACATAATCGATTGTTATAGCCTGAAAGAATTCTTCAAATCCTTCGATTATACAACTTACTTTTTTACATTGCCATAGCTTCGTACACATCAAAATTTTTTTATATATCGTAAAAATTGTCTTACAATCTAGCTTCTTTGCCTTTCTTATAACTAATCAAAAAATCCTCTCATCCTTAATGCCTTCTGGAAATTATCGTACTTTATTATAAAAGAATATTTCAAAGAAAGACACAATGACATCGTGAAAATTCTTTTCTACATTCTTATAAGATAAATTCTACAAGAAACAGTAGAACAATTCGGTATGAATGATTATCCATGTATAAATTCTCTGTAAATGCAGTCTCTCGTAATCGTGAATGAGTAATTGGCATAAAAGTTTTCCTAGCTAGACATGATGCACCATCAGATAACATATTTATTGTGAAGACGGTGCTCCTTGAGACACGGCATTGAGCAGAAACGATTGGCGTTGTATTCGAAAGGCACCTTGTCAGTCATATCGATGGCGCACTGAAAGCACCGCGATATCACGGTGTATCCTTCGCTCAACATCCGATTCTGCGCGACCAATGCTCTCTATAATACGAAAAGAAAGAAATAAAATATCAGAACTCTCCGACATCAAATAAAAGAATAAAATATAAGCTATTAACGAGATATACTTTAAGCATTTTGCATAATAACGCGCTTAACCTTTTCTCTATCGCTGAGATTAAGGAACCTCTGCTTCTCATTTTCCTCCTGCTTCTTCAACTCGAATTCCTTTCTCTTAACTTTCTCCTTGAAGCGCTTCAATTTGCGCTGCTGCCTTTTCTTCTCCGTCTCCGCTTGCTCTATCTCATCAGAAAGCGGCCCGGGTATTTGAGACTGTTAAGCATTAAAACGTACATGAAATAGTTTATAGATAATAAAATTATAGGTATATTAATGCAACGTTCTATTATAAATAATACTTTTTGATAATTGAACTTGTCCGGATTAGCTTCCATAAATCTTCTGAACGTATTTCTAGTTTTCTTATCGTTCGCAGCGGCATAAGGCGTTTGCAGCTTTTTATTCTTATTACAAGGATCAGATCCGATTTCCAGCAGCAACCTAACGACACAAATCGAATTATATAAAATCGCCCAAGATTTCGTTAAAATTGTAAAATTTATTCAATAATAAATAAAGTATGACACACGTACCATACTTGCTCGTGGTGTCCACCGAGTGCCGCCAAATGCAGCACTGTATTGCCGTCCTCGTTGGTATCGTTAACCAATTTCGCCACGTCATCTGTGTTCACGAGAGTATTATTAGACGTGGCGCAACTGTCCGCGATATCTTTCTTGTTCTGTTCCTCTTCACATTCCTTAATTTTAGCTAATAAGTTGTCAATGACCGATGATAACAAATCGTTATCGCCCCGCTTACAGGCAATCCATAATTTAGTCTTAGCATCCGATAGCACTTCATTGTTCATCTGAGCTAAAATATATAATATAAAATCTTTTTAATCAATAAAATAATAAAATATGTATTAATACATTTTTTATTTTCTCTTAATTTTAATTAAAAAATCTTTTTTATATTGTATAATTTAAGCTGCAAATATTTTATCATGTTCTTGAATTTTATCGCGAAGAGATTACTTTGATTATCTACTAAAAAAAATTGAGACCTACTGTCTTTCTTCACTTTCTTTTTCTGCCGATGAGCTTTCTTGTTCTTCATGTATCTTGGCACAGTATCTTGAAACGCTTGTAAATTCTCTCTAAATGATATTTCAAAATCTTCTTCAATTAAAGGGACGTCCAATGGAAAATTTGCATCCATTTCGGACTCGGAGGACGATTGAGCTAATCTAACAATAATATCTATAAAATAGAAAATCTTTATTAAAAATATAATATAAACATAATTATACAAATGATATTATTTTTTAATAATCACAGCATATCTGGTATTAAAAAAAATTGAGTATCCTAAGATTAATTACTCATGTTTCATATTAATAACATACCTGGCAGTGGCCGATTCGGACTTTTCCTCGGTTTCGCTCTATCTATATGCGGACGGGAATTTCGGTGTTGCTTCTCCGGGGTAGATTGCGCAGGTGCCTTAATCTTATCGTTCTCCTGCGTACTACTGTTAGTACTGGTATTAGGATTATACTCGGTAGCAATTTCTCCTTCGGGTATCTCGCTCATAATCTCCGGTTTCGAGACCTTCTTACGTACGGGCTGTCGCGGAGAGTTGGGGAAACAGTCCGTAAAATCCGCCGCAAAGCCTAAAATACGGCATTACAAAAGTAAATTAATCAATACAGACTGAATATGGACGAAATTTAAATGGTGGACAATTGTTTACCATAAATTTCCATGGTGCTCAGTATGTCGTATACCCTCTTGATTTCCCTAAACGTTGCTCTACGAGTAGGGAAAGGCAGTGGTCTTATCCTAAAATCGTTTTTGTCTAAGGGAGGATTCTTGCCGCCGAAGAGCACCGTGCGATTGTGCGGACCGACTGCTCGGTACAAAATCGCCGACGAATTGTTGATGTGTATCGACCATGATTCCAATATCTCTTGCACATGCTAAAGGAATCGCCATGTTAATTGCAACTTGTCAGACTTTAATCACATTGACCGTTAAATAACTCATTGATCTCTACAGAATTGCAGAAACATTGTGTACCTGGATAAGCGATGCTTCATTATACCTTCGTAAACTAGCGCCAGCGCTTTTCGCATGATTACCATTCGTGCGAGAGTTCTGAGCGAAGCCTTGCTTTGCTCGCACGGTGTAAGAGTGGAAGGTTTTGTGCACGATAGGCTCACCATCTGCGATACATATCAAAGCGAGTAGATGTAATGATTATACGCACCCGCGAAATAATTCTTAAGATGCATACCCTGGAATACAGCCGCGGCGAAGTGTCCACCGCCGACCATGATAACCGTCCATTTGGTCTTTCTGCCGCTGTCCAGCGCCTGAATGATCATCTCGCTATCTTTTTCGGGAATATCCTAAAACGTAATTGCATATCTTCCGATCTGGCAACTATAGAGCACGCCAAGCGACTCTAACAAAGTAGATCAAGTTTCAAGGTAAAGCTTCGTGTGCAAGTGTACCTTTCACAAGCATACATAACAGTAACAATAGCAGTGCATAGATCTGCTAGGCGCCTCTCTAACTGACGGCAATCCAGCTAACGATAACAAACACACCTTCTTGTGATGCAGCAGACATCGATAGATGCTAAATATGTTGCCATCGTCGTTCTCGAAAAACACCTTGGTGTGACGACTCGCAACAACCTGCAACTTCCGCTCCTTGGACATTTCCTCGTTGTACTCCGTGTCCGAAATATCCGACTCGATTGCCTTCCCGCGTCTTTCTGACGTCTTTCTGGTTCTGCTAAGTCCAGTCTTACTTGTCGGCTCGTTCTTGGTTTGCTCGTTAGACGAGTTCCCAGTCTCCGAAGTACCAGCATCGTCATCGTTCTCGGACTCTGCCTCGCTACCGGACAGGCTAGACATGTCGCCTACAAAATTCCCACATGTCTAACTGTTTCTGCACCGCCTTAAAGCTCACATCGTCGCCGTGTACTTCATCTCAGACTGTACCTTCGCCGGCCAACCTATTGAAACTGTCCTCATTAATCGACTTCAAACCGTTCAGATGTTGCTTCAGATTGTAACGATGCCAATCCAGCTTGTAATGGAGTCTCTGTTGCACCTTGTCCTCAAACTCGGTGTTACAGTAGGAGCAACACAAGGAATCGGACACTACCAGCTGGCTTAATATCTGCTCGCTATCAGGCACTGCAAAGCAGAAAAACTCTGTATGTAGAATGTTGCCAAATTGTTACAGATATTTCCTGTTTTTCTTATGTATATTGAGAAATGAAAGACCACCTTGCTGATTTTGGAGGATAATCTCATCAAAAAATAATATTCAATTTTTCTCAATTCCTATAATTAAGCTTTATTTGTCTGCAACCCAAAGAGACCTAATATCATTAATTTCTTGATTAATATCAGATCCAACTGATTATACTGGAGACGTGAAGGCAAAATCTTCACTGATAATTCTTGTAATATACTAACACATTGACATTACGTATTACACATTTTTAAATTTCAGGATACAGAATATTAATGTGAGAGACAAATTATAATTCTCGTTATATTGCATAAAATTTTACATTATTTTAACATATTACGATACTGAATGATATTAAATAACATTCTTAGAATATGAGTTGTTTTAAATAAAATTTGAACATTTTATATATAAACATTTTAAGCTCCGCTCCGACATGTACGTCATTTCCTTCATTCCAGGTCCAAGACTTTCAATCGGTTTGCTAAAAGCATCAAAATCTCACATTGTTTCAAGAGAAATACAATTATGCTTCTCCAGAATATAGGCTTGCTCCACTGCCCTTCTTCTTCCTCTTCTACTATTAATCCCAATTTGGATTTCCGTCCCACATTGAGTGGGCCAAAGTACCACGATTTAGTTGGTCTAAAAGACCAGTGGACAGCCTTTCCCGAGGATATCTAGGGTGCATTCCGTTTCTCGCATGATGCGCATGATGCATCATTTATCCTTGTTTAACATTTGATGGACAACAAGGATAAATGATGCATCATGCGCATCATGCGAGAAACGGAATGCACCCCTACTGTCCTTCGTGCCTTGTCAAACGTCATGTACGTTATCCGTCCGGTCTAGCTACACCTTCTGCACCCAATCCGGACGTCCGCGGTCCGTCCCGTCCCACAAAAGCGGCGCGGAAGGTAAACAAACGCGTCCTCCGACTGTCGTGGTTTCCTCCGCCTCCCGTTAAACATTCGCGAGGTCAAGGCTCACCGTAGGAGGACGGCGACTGCATGCACCGCGCAACCTTGATCCCCCTGGTGATCCTGCCAAAGTCGTCCGGGTTGTGGATCTTGCAGACCTGAGGATCCACCGTTTTCGCGGCCTCGGCTGCGACCTCGCAGGGCGGGCGCGTCTCGTTCGCCATCGTGGCAGCGATCGAAGGTCGACGGCGAAAAGTCAACGCGGAAAATCGACGGTTGTTTAGAGCAGCGAGGATTCACCGGAGTTCACGCACGGTACACGCGTACTGATCGTTTGCGCCGCCTTGCGCAAGGCCCTCGCGATTGCGTCATCCGTCGCGTGTACTACCGTGCGTGAATACGTAGCCATTGAGCGGGATATTCGAATGGGACAAAGGATATTTGCATCTTTTTGTACCAACGAGGTATTATTAAAGACGGCCGGCCGACCATGCGTAAATTTTTGTGACTGTCAAGTGGGCCCGATGGCTCCGGAAATAATTGGAGAGTATCGCTATTACTGACTATTGATATAAATTTTTCAATCGTCGACTGAACACAAACATGATGTTCAAAATTAGGTCAATAAGACGTCTCATAAGACATCTTTAAGACACATTGTCCAAAATCGTCTTAAAAACGTCTTATGTTCTAATTTTGGATTGTCTGGGAAATATCCGAATAATTAGCTATTAACGCAATATTAAATTCACGATTTATTATTACACAAATGTTTCATAAATAAAAATGCATTTTTACCATGCAATATAATTCCAAAAAGCTACTCTTTTTCCTACGTTACCACTGCCATCGATAACTGAACCCGGATGATAATAATAAAATTGCAGTTTTAAATAAAAATTGAATATTATCAAGTCCTAAACATACGTACATGTCTATGAAACATCAAGATAATAAATTGTATAATAAATATTATAAGCTAATCACATCGAAATTTTAAGCATGCGAACTTTCATAAGACCGGCCGTCTTTAACAATATCTTATCGGTGGCATTATTAAAGTCATGTATCTGCGACGTACGGATGTAATTCAACGTTTATTGAATGTTGGCGTTCCGTTCTCGCGGACGCGGGGATTCCGCGCGGGAGAACGTGTGCGCCACGTGTGCACGTACAGTAATAATATTTACAATAAGGCGCAGCTTATGCACTACGAATACTCTTCTCTCTTTTTAATCCTGCCTATGTTAGTCGTTTATAAAAAATAAAACATTCTTTTCTAGCGTATCTCTGTAACGTTGATTCTCCTGGACCGAGAAGGACGTGGCTCTTATCGCGCGATAAACCTGCGGGAATTATCTTATTCCAGTTAACGCAGTTCTCCGAAATGTAACCGTCATTTCTCTCTCTCTCTCTCTCTTTAACGTTTATAAAATGTTTTGTAATTTTTATAAGTGTCTACAATGTTTTATAAATTTTTATAAACGTTTTTAATTAACAGTCGTAATTTCGAGCTTGATATTTGCGAAATTGGAGCCGTGATGTACTCGTTATTTGAACCTATTGTTCGCTAAAACAATTTAAACGTATAAATACACTTGTTAATGTGTCTGAGAAACGTGTTTTTCGTCACAACATTGTTAGCTGCCTAATGAAAGCTTTTAACTGGTTTAAAAAATGTGATGTAACATCCAGAACGATACATTAAATATTAAATATAACGTTACTGCCTCACGCTTCTGCCATTTATATTTATTCTTATATAAGCATGCAAAAAAATATATATATGTATATTCTGCGTACAAAGTAAAATTGTACCTCACAACACTTACTCTAGCCTATCAATAAATATGCCCTTTCAGATAATCGATCAGTCTTAAACATTAATAATAGATAACTATGTAAAATTTGGAGAAGAGGGTATGGAACAACGGTCTCTTTTGTACTTTGACGTTTTTGGTTGTTGCGTACCGCGCAACCGCACTTGGTTTCAATACTTTCAATACTTTCTGCACGTAGTGCCGTTAGTATAATAATGACTACCAGCATACATAAAAGTAGAGCGAGTTCTTTGCGTGCTAATAGCGGATCGCATCGTTCGAAGCTCCTCGCCTTTTGGAAATTGTGCTCCTACGCGTTTTCGCGTTTTATTTGATTCGCTCAAAGACAAAGCTGCTTACGAAAGCGTTGCGTAATATCGCAATATGTTAATACAACAAAGAGCTACAAAAACACCAAGATCACCTGTCATTAGTATCCTTTTTCGTATGAGAGCCACTCATAAATAAACGCTGTGCTAACGACGACAACATAAATAAGTAAAATAAATAATACTATATAAATAGATGAAAAAAAATAGAACCATCTTTCGGAAATCGACGACGTCTCCGTCGAGTTAAAGACACATGTAGACGAAAAATAATATCCCATTTAGCGCACCGACTAAATAATTCATTTGTATCCTCGAGCCTCCGCGTATCCTGAAATGAATATGTGCGATAAGCGACATTAAGAGATGTAAATTACAACGTACATATCATCAATCATTTTTCAAGCGGCATAAGTATCAGATTATATAACGTTTGTTCTAGTTAATTTATAATAAGCAATAGAAAATATACAGCCTTGGCCAAAAGTATTAGGTACCTATATTTTTTTCATTCATCTGAAAGCTAAAAAATTGATTTATGACACTTGCTGTGAATTATTCTTTGTTTCAAAAATCCTTTAAACTTATGTATAATGCTAGTAACCAATAGGAAACAATACAGATAAAAGAATTTCAGATAAATGAAAAAAATATAGGTGTCTAATACTTTTGGCCAAGGCTGTATTTTTATTAAACTTCCATACACTTTTCTTTCTTATCAATGTTGTACAATGAAAAAACGCATTTAATTTGCGAATATTTTACTTTCTAAAGAGAGACTTGTATGGAACTACTGTAGCTAGATAGAATAGATAAATACTGTGATTAAATAGAAACCAAGACTTTACCTCTGCCTAGACGGGCTGAAAGGAGATGGTGGGTTGACACCAGGTACACTGCTGTCCTTGTAAAGGATGAACCAAGTGAAAGCTGTTATCACAAGTCCGCTCATCGTCGCCCTCAACAGCCATCCGTATTTCCCATAAAATGTGGTCAGCACATCAGCGGCCGTCTCCGCGTACTGATTGCTGGCATTCAGGAGCCTCCCACTATCCGCTGGCAATTGTTTCACGTCAAATTTTGGTAAAATGGACATACTCGGTATCGTTTCGTACATTTCAGTAAATATTGCCACCGACGGCAAAGAATATCGATCGCCGGTTTGCCATGACATAAGCTTTCCTAAGGGCAGAGCATGAGAAACTCATATCAGCCACATAAATCTCTACAGAGAAAGAGAAAGAGAGAGAGAATTATAGAGCCTTTATAGATTACATTTATTAGGAGAGAAAATAAAACATTTATTTTAAACAAAATTATTATTCTAAATATTGGAGCGCTCTTATATCCTAACGAGTAATCTTCTGCCTTAATTCTAAATGAACCATTTAACTCTCTCCTGACGTTGCAACGTTGATAGAATATATTAATTTGTGAAGAGAGAAACAAAACATCTATTTTAAACAAACAATAGAGTTATCATTCTAAATATTAAGAATACTATACTATAGCCATTAAGAAGAAGAACGGCCAAAAACGAGCAATTTAGGTGGTAAAAATAAATAATAAATGGTTAAAATCATATACCGTCTACTTTAACTGAAGACTTATAGTATTAGTCGAAACGTATATGATTTTAACCATTTATTATTTATTTTTACCACCTAAATTATTCATTTTTGGCCGTTCTCCTTCTTAATTGCTTTGCATAAAATGAGCTAGAGAGAGATATTTCCTTTAAATACTATACTATATCTCTCATGCTCATACTATACCCTAACGCGTGTAATCTTCCAAGTTTATCTTACGTAAAATTGATTTAATTAAATGATAAAAGATAAGATAAATAAAGGAAAAAGTTCTCTCTTTTCTTTCTAGCTATCTCTTGTTTTTTTTTCGCGACAGTGACCAGTCAGGCGTGTACTTTTCGAGTGATGACGCGGCCTTGACAAATTCGGTCATGGGCGATGCAGATCTCGCATAATAAACGCGCGCGAGGAAGCTGGGGAGGATCGAAGGACTCGCGTCGCTCCGCGGAAAGATGTACATATCTTGTAATAGAAATGGGCCACGCGCCGTTAAAAATATAACCGAAGAATGCAGGCTACATGTGCGCGACGTGTGCATTTTAACGCGAGCTCGTGAACCGCGCGTTTAAATCGTTAAAGCGTTTTCGCCCTTGGAAAGCAACGCAGGAGAGTAATCATCGGTTTGTGATTATCTCTTTTACAACGCATGACATTAATTTGTTACGTGTTTTCTGCGAGGAATAAAGCTCATGGAATCGTTAATTTTTGCATGAAGGAATAATTCGTTTATTGAAATCAGAATAGCGACGGGAATCGTCTGGTTCCTTAAGAATTGGATGGAACACGTAACAGTATAATTTATAAAATCAATATAAATGAACAAGTGATTTTTAGGCCGTGTTAGATTCCTGCCTTACAGAAAGCATTAGCGGTTAATATTACATTAATAATTTAAATAAAAACAAATTTGTGGATACTAAATAATAATTAGAACGCAGAGCAACTTAACAAACGATCGCCTGGATAAATTACTGCCGAGATGTACATTAGATCTGTTTCTTCCAGCTACGCGTTTCTATCTCTCAGGAATTTAGTTCACGAAATTGTTAATTTTTGCGAGGAGTAATTCGTTTATTGGAATCAGAATAGCGACGGGAATCGCCTGGCATTCAGGCACCCTAAGAATCAGATGGAACACCAATTCGTAGCGGTACAATTTATAAAATTAATGTTAATAAACAAATGATTTTTGATGCCATGTTAAGTACCTACTTTACAGAAAGCATCAGCGATTATTACATAAATAATTCAAATAAATACAGTTGATAATAAATAATAATTAGAACGCAGAGCAACTTAACAAACGATACAGCCTGCAGGCTTATTGTGTAACTTTTAAAGATAGCGTCGTCATCGTTACGTTGTCGTCGCACAGGTTTTTTATTAATATATCTACGCAACGATAGTATAACGATAACGACGCTGCCGTTACAAATTACAGAATATGCCTGCTGGATAAATTATTGTTGATATGTATTAGATCTGTTTCTTTCAGCCATGCGTTTCTACCTCTACTTTTTTACGAAATAATCACGTGCTCGTGCTGCGAAAGCAGAGAAAAGAGGAAGTACGTAGGATGTAGAAAGCGTAACTGAGAAAAACGCATCTAATAACGCAAGTGTGTAACAAAAAATTCATAATCGGCGAAACGGCGGAGCAATTTCCATCGGAGCTTATCGCGCCCTTTTCTTAACGCAAGACACAGGAGACAAAAGTAAAGAAATAAAATCCGAGAGCACGCATCGGCAACACAGACAGCTTCCTCGAGACGGATTCGTATCGTCGGCAATCCCGCTTCCAACGTAACCAAAACAAAAACTTGCGCGTCACTGACAGATCATTGACGGACCTGGGACCGGCACCACCGTCCCTACCGGCGACGATCTACCGTCGTTCGCGCGTTCAAACGGCACTCCTCGTGGAGCCGATTCAGATCGCTGGGAACGTCCCTTTCAACAGAATCAAAACAGAATGCGTGCGTTTTATAAATCGGTCTAACCTCAACCGAAGCGAGACCCGCGGACGCGCCGAACAGTGGAGCCTCGCATCCGCGTCCAATCTCGGGGGAGGTGGTGGACGGTGGTGCGAGGTTCAGGCGACGTGGTGGTCCAGGAAACAGAGGAAACGGGACGCGGGGGATGAGGGGGGCGGGGGCGGGGGCGGGGGAAGGGAGAAGAAGCGACTCGCGTTCGCCTTACCATAATTCACGTAGAGCTTGCCCAGGACGATGGCGAGCGAGAACGCGAAGAGCGACAGGCTGAACGTCCACTCGTTGAGGCGGATCTGCGCCCAGAGCCTCGCCGGCACCGCTCTCCGGATCCCGGGGGCGAGGCTGCCGTTACCGTTCGTCAGCGACGTCGCACCGAACGTCGTCGCCGTCGCCGCCGTCATCGTCGTCCGCGTCGACATCGCTCGTGGTCGTTCGGAGACGCGCGCGTACACACGCACACGAGCGTCGCACGTCTGAGAGCTGAGAGCACGCCAGCACTCTCTGACAGCAGCCACCACCGCCGCGCCGTCGAGCCGCTTCCAAAAATAAAGGTGAGACAAGCGCGGGCCGCGAGCATGCGCGAGCGCGCACGCGCCGTTTGTCTCTCTTCCGCGTGCCAGGGGCGTACGCACCGCGAGGGGCACGGGGGCGAACGGAAAAAGAAAAAAAAAAAAGAAAGGGAAAGCACGACAGTTAATTAGGCATGGGCGCCCTCAAGGGCGTCCGCAAGATTTTTTCCAGGAAGGGGCATGATTGAAAATGTTACTTCCAGAACTAGAATACTTAAGTAATAAAAGAAGTGCAAAGTTGTGCTAATCTTGCCGATCTCTGCTCTAATCCATAGGATTAGATGTATAATTTTCAACAAAAGGTGTAAATAAATTTCAAATTATAATTATAATTTGAAAGATTAGCACAACTTTGCCCTTCCTTTATTCAAAGGGAGAGCAAATGCTTGATTTTTTTTGGGGGGGGGCAAATGCTCCCTCTTGCCCGCCTCTGTGGACGCCCATGGGCGCCCTTACAATTTTTTCAAGGGGGGCAGAGTGTAAATCTGTGAGGAGTGCCAAACGAACGTATTTTCAAATATTTTTTAAAGAAATATTTATTCAAATTTTTATTTTTAAACAGAGAGTCTCTCTGGTCAATCATAAAATCATTTTAAATTGAAAAATTAAAATCCAAAGAGGGGCATATTTGCCCCCTTCTTGCTCCCCCTATGTAATTAGGGTAGTTAATGATATATAGCATCAGGGAAATTTTTACATTCGCGAAAGCTACAGCAATCAGGATTTTGACTGATTCGAATTAATTCCGATTAACTTAATCAGCAATTAACTTGGCAAGCAATGTGTCTACGTAATTTTGTTAACACGGATGGAATTATCAGCTTTTTGTTGCTTCCCAGGTAGCAAAATATGTCATTTGACGTCATTTTGACAACATTAGACGTCATTTTGACGTCAAAATGACGACAATAACGTCAGCTTGCTACCTGGGTTGATACTTGCTTGGAAAGGGAAAACACAATAGCAGAATAGATAATTGAATTTTTATACAGTCGCGAAAGCTACAGCAATCGGGACGATTTTGATTAAACTCCGGTTAATCTAATCGGCGATCAACTTGTCAAGCAATGTCCACGTAATTTTGTTAACACGGATGGAATTGTCAGCTTCTTGTTGCTTGGAAAGGAAGACTGGATTGAGGACAACGAATTGTATTGTTGTAAAACTTTTGCGATGCTGTAGGGTAAATTAATCATCGGTTAAGTTAATCGTAGTTTCATTGAAATTGTTTTTAGATTGAGGACTGAACACGGAAATGATTTTCCTGGCAATTCTGGTATACCAGCCCAAGGAGAACAGAAAAGTCAAAATAATGTCAATTTGACGTCATATTGACCAAATTTATGTCATTTTTGGTCATGATTGAAATCTCGATCTAAAAATCAAAAAGACATAATAAAAAAGAAATCAATATAAAGTCATTTTTAAGTCATCTGAGATCGAAATTTTAATCATGACCAAAAAATGACATAATTTGGTCAATATGATGTCAAATTGACATTATTTTGACTTTTCTGTTCTCCTTGGGAATTTTGTTGTACCACATAAACTTCTATTTTTACAAAACCGCAATTCCATTGCAATATTAATTATATCGGTATTAGATGTCAAATAATAATATATATACGAAATTTTCATAATACCGATATAGACATAATTTTTCGGTAATACCGATATATTTATCAATCAATTTTTATTTCAATATATAAAGCTTATTTTAAACGATGTACAATTTGTGAATCCGATTTTAGAACAGAATTCTATCTATATAATTATATGTCGTGTAATATAATACACGCATTTCATTTTAATATATACCCAAGGAGAACAGAAAAGTCAAAATAATGTCAATTTGACATCATATTGACCAAATTATGTCATTTTTTGGTCTTGATTAAAATCTCGATCTCAGATGACTTAAAAATGACTTTATGTTGACTCCTTTTTTATTATG
The DNA here is from genome assembly GCA_003063805.1 of Aphaenogaster ashmeadi. Classification (NCBI taxonomy): domain Eukaryota; kingdom Metazoa; phylum Arthropoda; class Insecta; order Hymenoptera; family Formicidae; genus Aphaenogaster; species Aphaenogaster ashmeadi. The sequence continues at coordinate 29,244 of NJRQ01000100.1, forward strand.
TCTTTTTGATTTTTAGATCGAGATTTCAATCATGACCAAAAATGACATAAATTGACTCCTTTTTAATTATGTCTTTTT
>NJRQ01000100.1:46262-77359 GCA_003063805.1 Aphaenogaster ashmeadi
TAAATTAAATTTTAGTTTAAGAAAAATATTTCATTTATATTGAAGAGATTTTATACATTAAAAAATTTAAATAAGATTAATAATAAAGAATATAATTTTTAAAAAATATATAAATTAGATTTTTTAAATATCTAAAAATTAAATAAGAAATTTAATAAATCGTTAATATAATATATAAATATTTATTTTATAGTTAATAATAAATTTATCCCAAAATTTAATTTCATTAATTTTATAAATTTTTAAAATTATTTTAATAAAATAATAATAATTAATATTTAAGAAAAAGGAAACCATATATGTATAATAATGATTCAATTATTATTTAATAATATATATATATATATATAATATTTTAATGTATTATAAATTATATAAATATTATAATAGTAACCAAAAAATTCCAGGACACCAAAGATTTATACAAATTTATCTCCGATATCTGTAAATATTTTATCTGTTCGATATTTATGAAAATGTCGTGTCTCTCACGCAACAGTTGCAAGCCATGGCTTGCAAAACTGCAGTTTTACGAAATGCTGAATATAGAAATTGCATATTTTTTTTATTCTTTGTAAAATATCTAGATTCAGATTTGATGCGATTCGCTTATAGCAGCCGAAGGTCAATGATACACAATGCATGACGCATTTCTTAGAAGGCGTATATTCATGAGTAAAAATGGATTACGCGCTCTGATTCATCGTGCACTCAGGGATCTCTAGACATATTATGCGAAATCACGAAAAGATCTGCACGATAGATTGAATCAAATTAAGCACGGAGGGAGCGCGTTTAATTAGGTAGAAATATCTAATTGGATAAGTACTCAATTAAGAACCAATCGCTTAGTTGAACATATCTGATTAGATATGGATTAGAGAAATCAAATAATTATCTAAGAAGTTAAATCACATTAAAAAATGTGTTCTTTATTTAATTTAAAAAATAGACTGAAGACCAATTATAATTAAAAACATTTGATTATAATTAAAAACATTTGATTATAATTTAAAACATTTATATAAATCTATTAAAAGCAAATCTTAAAGAGCAAAACGAGACTTTTTTTTCCAAATTGTTATAATGGAATTAAATTACTAAGCATTATCTTGTTTATCGTAACGTTATATTATCGAGTAATCTGGCTAGAAAGTATTTTCTGACGGAACTGCTATATCAGCTTCATTTTATGCCGCGACTGTATAGATTGTCCATATCTTTTCGAATGACTCCAATACTTTGTATCGTACTGGCTCACTTCCGAGCTAGATTTCAAACGGGTTCGCCTATTATTTTTCTTCCATGCTTCAACAAAACCATTGACACTCCCGCCCACTCGCTAAACTGTAACTTTCACGAGAACCAAGCAAAAGAACGTAGAAACATACGTGAAGGTCTTACCTTTATTTAACGTTAAACGTGACTGTCCGATAACGAATCGTAACTCGTGATAAAAGAATCTTCTCTTTTTTTTCAGGAGCAGCATCTATGAAATTATTTAATGTAAAACGCGGTTATTTTCTCGTGGCAGTTTAAACGGTTTCACCAAGTGAAAGATTCGGAATTAGAAGTCTCTCAAATGATTGTATTATGATACAAAATAATTGGTAGAGAGAGAGTTATAGTACAAGCCAGAAAGGATAGCCAACAATTAAAGGAAGGGTCTCGGTTCGCTCTTTAACGTTTGCTGGCTGTAAGATTTCTATTAATTTAATATTTCGATCTGTAATTCAAACTCTTAAAATTTATTCTTAATATTATTTGTTCTTAAAATTAAGTACGACACGGACTGATTATCCACGATTGAGCTGATACACGGGTCGAGATTTTATTCTTACCGATTTATGTCATCGTTTCAGACGACGACGACTCATGTCATCCGCAACGCCAACGCGAGACGAGAGGCACACGAGGGCAAGCTCGTTTAGCGGTAAATGCGCGACGAGAGAATGAGCGTTCGAAGACGTGTATCCTCGGTAAACGCGCGACGAATGTATGCGGCTCGCGTAATCCTTATCGGAGCTCATGTCGGCGATGAGTCATCATCATCTTCAAGTCGTCGCATAGTTTTCGGATTGTGCTCACGTCATTCCCGAGAATCGGTCTGATAATGGTCAATGATTAATTATGATATATCAATTATGGTAAAAATGAATAAATGCAAGGATATGATAGCTGAAGAGATATTATGATCTCAAAATTTTTGTGCGACCAAGAAATAGAAATATTCTTTTCGTATTAATTTAAATTTTCCTGCGGAATACTCTACACAATTAATACTATAAATTATAGGGTATTAATAATTAATGTTATGTAATTAATAATAAATAGGCCGATTGATTTAAACAACGCTTTTATTTATGTTTCACTCATATTTCTTGAATTTGTCAAAATTTGGCACTATTTTTTACGTAAAATGTACGGAAAAGCGTTGAAACGTTCTCGTATATTAAATATATTGTTTTTAGACTTCTCGTTGCGAGTAGAAGAATAATTATTTGCACTGGCGAGTGCGCAATTGTCGTCGAAGTAAGGATAAGTGACTCATTATGCTTCGGTATCTCAAAGTCGATCTCTTGTACCGATAATACTTATCTTTTGTTTTTATGGATACTGAATATATGTGTCTACATATAGTTTCAGAACCGTAAAACTAAAAATTTATTATAAACTGACGAATAATTCCCTGGTCTAAAGAAAGTGTGTATTTTATCGAATCGTGCGGCTTGAACGCATAAAGTATAAGGCTGCTTGCGTCACTTCGGTTTCCTGAAGATTATCATTATCAAAAGAAATATTTCATTTTAATAATGTGAATTTTTTTTCTCCTATCTTTTTTACTTTGATTTATTCTAGTTATTTTTACCTTTTATCTTGCGTTTTCTCTCAATTTTTTCTTAATATATCTTCCACTTTGGTATTGTTGCAGATTTAATGGAGGAAAAATTTACACATACATCGGCGAAGTCTGCGTGAGCGTGAATCCTTACAGAAGCACCAATATTTACGATGCGGACCAGATTAATAAGTATAAAGGTACGATCTCGAAAAAATGCCAATAGTTATATTTCGAAGTGAATATTCGAGACAAATAAAAAGCGCACTAGCTATTTTAATAATTTGCACTGCAGCTATTTTAATAATTTTCCATGTTCTTATCTTCAAAATTGTTTCCAGGGAGAGAGCTGTTCGAGAACCCACCGCACATTTTCGCGATCGCGGATGCGGTACATAAGGAGATGAAGCAACAGGGCAGGGACACTTGTATAGTTATAAGCGGCGAGTCGGGCTCCGGTAAAACAGAAGCTAGCAAAATTATCATGAAGTATATTGCCGCCGTGACCAATCTGAGCGGCCAGCAGGAGATCGAGAGGTACGAGTTGTCATTTACGAGCGAATGGCAATTAGTATCAGCTTTCGCTATCTAATCTGTCTAGCGCAAACCCCTATAAGCGATAAGATTAAATTTAATACATTTTTAGAAACGATCGTATATTACTCAATCGCATAACGTCAAATACAAGAGTCTATCGAGATGATAGTGAAAATATTTTTATTTCGGTAGCGCGGCTAGACGCGATAAAAATGATTGCACATCTTTTCAGGGTGAAGAACATTCTCATCCAATCGAACTCGATATTGGAAGCGTTTGGCAACGCCAAGACGACCAGGAATGACAACTCATCGCGTTTCGGAAAGTACATGGACATCAATTTCGATTTCAAAGGAGACCCGATCGGCGGTCACGTAACCAATTATCTCCTCGAGAAATCACGGGTGGTCTATCAGCAGAAGGGAGAACGCAACTTTCACTGCTTCTATCAGGTTCCGTTCGCTCGCACTTAGTAATTTCACGCCTGAAACTTCCCGTCGCGCGATTGGAAACTAGGAATATAAACCGTTCGCGAATACGAAATATGCCATGGCAGAAATATGTTTGATTTTTAGCTACTGAACGGCTGCAGCGAGGCTGAATTGAATAAGCTACGTTTGGTGCGCGACCCAGCCGCTTACTATTTCATCGGCAATGGAAGCAACAATAAGACAACCACCTCCGACAGAAGCGACTACAAAACTGTTTGCACTGCTATATCCACCCTCGGGTTTTCCACGAATGAGACGCAGACCGTATGGAATATCGTAGCTGGTATCTTACATTTGGTAGGCAATTGACATAAAAGTAGCTTTTCTCAGTGGTAACGCTTCTTTTATTTTTCCCTCCAACGATTACACGTGCGATTTCACATGATTTACTTATTTATTGTTTTTCAGGGTAACATTACGTTCAGGCTGGACGATGACAAACTTATAATCGAGAATAACAGTGCTTTAAATGACACCGCTAACTTGTTCTCCATCAACTCGAAAGATTTGAGCACTGCTCTCTCGCAGAGAGTCATAGCGGCGGGAGGAGAAGTCATGCAGAAGACTCACACTTTGATAGAAGCCGAATATGGTCGAGATGCATTAGCGAAGGTGCGTGTGTTCAACTTATTCGTTTTCTTTATTATGAAGTTTCCTATGATTTAATTGACATGTATTGACAAAAATCTTTATGAATCTTTCAGGCTATATACGAGCGATTGTTCAGCTGGATAGTGTCACGTGTTAATGGATCGATTAACGTAAATAACAGCGACGACATGAAGAGATACGGAACGCTAATCGGCGTGCTCGATATCTACGGCTTCGAAATCTTTGACATGAATAGCTTCGAGCAGTTTTGCATCAATTATTGCAACGAAAAGCTGCAACAGCTTTTTATCGGTGAGCGTAATGCTTAATATGCGCAGGAAAACTTCGGATTGAGAGATATAAGACTCGTAATCATAATTACGAATATTTTTTCGCAGAGTTGGTTCTGAAACAAGAACAAGAGGAGTACCAGAAGGAAGGGATAGCTTGGCAAAACATCGAATACTTTAACAATCAGATTATTTGCGACTTGGTCGAGCAAGCTCATAAGGGGATTATAGCAATCATGGATGAAGCTTGTCTCAACGTCGGGAAGGTCACCGATGAGGTAATTAAAAGATCTAAAGTTTTGTTAAGCGGAAGATTCTCTTAAAGAGAATAAAAACAACACAAAAATCTTTTTTTAGATGCTTCTTAATGCAATGGACAAGAAATTAGTGGACCATAAACACTATAGCTCCCGACAATTAAAACCGATGGACAAAGAATTGGAACACAGAATACAATTTAAGATTAAACACTATGCCGGTGATGTGATTTACAATATCAATGGCTTCCTCGACAAGAACAAAGATACACTTTTTCAAGACTTCAAACGTCTGCTCTATCAAAGCAACAATTCTATAATAAGCAAAATGTGGCCTGAGGGTGCTCAGAATATTTTGAAGGTACAAAGATGGTCGCTCATATATGTTGACCTGTATTATAATCGTATTTTTAATACTAGATACACGATTTCTGAAGATCATATTTAATTAAACCTGCGTATTATTTTTTTAGACGACGAAGAGGCCTTTAACTGCTGGCACATTGTTCCGCAACTCTATGATCGCGCTGGTGAAGAATCTAGCGAGTAAGGAACCGTTTTATGTCAGATGCATAAAACCTAACGAGGTAAAGTCCCCCGTTGTGTTCGATGAAGAGAGAGTAAATCATCAAGTGAGATACTTGGGACTTGTGGAGAACATATTAGTGAGACGAGCTGGTTTTGTGTACAGACAACGATACGACAGATTTCTGAAAAGGTATTGAGTCTTCTGTTAAAACGCAGTAGAATTAAATAGCACAGCTTATTCAAATTGTATAATCGTTAGATAATTATTCGATAAAGAACAAAAGAAACTAATAAGAAAAACGCTTAGAAAAGATAAGTAATGAGAATTATGTAGTTATCGAAACTAAAGATTTACGAATTATATTTTCTTAAGCATTAAACGATCCATTAAATTATAAGTGTCCTAAACGCAAAGTTATCTCTGTTGTGGAAATAACAATCAATTTAATTTTTTGTTACCAGGTACAAAATGATATCGCAATACACATGGCCGAATTTCCGAGGCGACAGTGATAAGGATGGTGTACGCACGTTGCTGGACGAAAAGGGTTTCTCGCACGACGTTAAGTACGGTCACACGAAGATATTCATTCGTTCGCCGCAGACCCTATTTGCATTAGAAAAGGTTAATTGGTTTAATTTTATATATCACACGCAACAATATTTGTAGTCATAGCGAACATTGATTAATTATTTCGTTTACAGGCGCGCAGCGACTTAATACCAGGCGTCGTGGTTCTCCTGCAAAAGCAATGGCGAGGATACCTCTGCCGTCAGAAGTACAAGAAGATGAAGGCCGCGTTAGTGCTGATGGAGCACTACAAAAGATACAAACGACGCGTCTATATCAAGGAACTCGAGCGGATATTCAGAGGCGCCAAGAATATACGATATTACGGCAAGCGTTTACAGTGGCCGCGCGAAAATTTCGCTGTGAGACACGTGGTGCCTGCCTTGAGGAATATGTATGCGAGATGGTGGGCGTGGATGATACTTAGAGTAATTCCTCGGGAGGATTGGCCTCAACTTCGATTGAAGGTACGTGCTTATGGCAATTTTCGTCGTCTATTTTTATCATTGTAACGTTAAAAGAGCTAATAAAGTTCAGCATTTAAAGATAGCGATGACCAGTTAAATGATTGACAATAGCTTAATGCGATCCGGTAATTGTATTGATTATGTGATAAATTTGATTTACAGATGGCAGCGGGCGCTGTATTGCGCTCGAAGCGATCTTACTGGGGCCAGGACCGTCGCTGGGAAGGAAATTATCTGTCCAAGCCGGACGAGAATTCTCAAAGCGACGTTTTCAATTCGTCGATAAACAACCTTCGAAACACCGATCACTTCAAGACCGTCCTGTTCAGCGCATTTATTAGGAAGACCAACAGGTTTTTCATCTCGTCAATAATCTCAATCTCAATCTCGTGACAAACAATATGGTAATTTGAGAAATAATACAGGTTCAACAAGCCAGCAGATCGCGTTTTGGTGGTGACGGAACACACCGTGTATAAGCTCGATGGTGTCAAGTTCAAGAGTATGAAGAAAGGCATGCCGATAGCGGAAATCACCGGCCTAAGCGTTTCGCCTGGAAAGGATCAACTTATCACGATTCATTCAAATCGCGGTAACGATTTCGTTCTATCGATCATCGCCAAAGACGATAGGATCGGAGAGTTGGTCGGCATACTGAGCAACCGATACTACCAGTAAGTCGCTTTGAAAAAATTTCAAGGCTCAATATCTAATATGCGAATTCGTTTTTTAAATATGTATTGTATATAAAGAAATATATTTGTTCCAAAATGTTTGTGGTCTCCGAAAATTTTGGTACACACTTCAAGTAAATTCTGGGATGTGTATATTTTTTATTTAATTGCAATCTTATTTGAAAGAATCTGGTGATAAAATTATTTTTTTTTAATAGATTGCGTGGCGCCGATTTGCACGTCACAGTGGACGTGAAATTCAAATGCATGCTGGGCAACAAGAGCAAATTGTTGCACATCGAGGTGATGCCCGACGTGATCGAGCCCACGTTCAAGAAGGACGGTAATCAAATCGTCTATGCCATTCCGCCGTCAGCGGGCATCATCGAAGGTGGTATTAATACAAGACAATAGATCCGCACTGGTCAGTTATAAATTCTAACGACTTATTCGAGACTATATCATAAAGAAAAATATTGAATATATTTTTTAATAATATACCGTTGTCAAACGTGCTCTGCTGTATGGTTTTACGGGAAGTCATTCAATGATTTCGTGAGACAGTATTCAGCACTCGGAGTTCGTATTTGAAAGTTTTTCCCGGTTGAATCGATCGTTTTGCACATATTTTTCATGCATTATTAATCACGTTATGACAAATGTCAATGTAATGCGACTTTTATAAATGAAAGTCCGATCAGTGTCTATATCTATTGCGTAATCAAATGTTCAAATTAAGTGTGATGTCCGAGTTCTCGTTACATATTATAATATATATATGCATATATATTATAATACAATATATTATTCTAGGCATTGACATATATTATTGCAGATATGACCGGAAATTCAAACGCAGGTTTCTTTTCGTGAAAAGAATTTTGACAAGAGTATTATAATCACGTTTTAAAAACGTTATTAATCCTCTTCTAACAACGTTATAATGTTATACAACATTATAACTTCTAAAGTTATTTATCGCATTTGTTCTATGTTTCAACGATTTCAGCGAAAGAATATTTTTCATTTGTTTTGAAGAGTAAACGCTAAGATTTCGTCAATTGCAGTGCCTGCATAATAGATATATTTATGTCAAGAGTATGTAAAAAGGAAAGATGTTATAATTACGCATACGTCACGTATACGAGTCACTTGCGTGGCGTGAAGCGTATGAAAAACATGATAAACTCTTTCCATATACTGATATGTTCCATCGGATATTGCACATACAACGCATTTCTCTGTAAATACTCTATAATGTATTATACATATTATTAGCTTGTAATGTGCGGCGTTAGAGAAGAGATGTGAAATCCACGAAAGTGAGTTTCACCGGTATAACAGTGAATGCATAATTTATACGAGATAACAAACATTATTCATGGAAAGTCATCGAGTTGTCTTCTATTTTTCTCAGAGGAAAATGCCGACGTATTACGGTGATTATACGGAACGTTTTTCATTAACCGCAACGTGCTGTTAGCTTGTGGCCTTCTACTTACTATCAGATTGAAATATTTTTTAAAGAGGTTTACATGGACGTGTAAATACAAGCAGTACGACAAAACAAAGAAAATATATGACTACAAAAACGGTGCGACAAAATATGTAACCGTACACCTGCAGTGTCTGCTAACTCGACACAAAATGTAACAAAAGTTAAATGCGTGCTTTTCCAAAGAAAGTTTTGGATCTTTCCGTGTACTTAGATTTAGAGAGACTGTATAGGTATATATATTTATATATATAAACGTACGAGATCAAGCCTAATCAAAATATATATTATTTTACGATTATTTTGACGTTAATTCGATTAACATGCGAAGGAACTTGTTATACATTGCCATAGAATCCGTTAATCCTGTACTTATGCATTTATGAGGCATTCATTAAAAACGAGATAGTTCGCTTTTTTTGAATTCATGTATATTCTTAGAACAAAGTTTACTTTATTTCGATCGGCAATTGTGATCGCGAAGCGCTTTAAAACACATTGAGAAATGTGCCATTGTTAGAAAATAAAGTGGAATTTTCTTGTACCCAGTTTCCTTATTTCCGTTCCTAATGCCGTGAAAATTGGCCGCATTATTTGACACATTGTCACTTTGACATACTTTCAAATATCCATAATATATAATATGAAAAGCATTTGTATCATTTTTTTATTGTTGAAAAGCAATATCTTTATACAAAACAGCAGTTACACTAGTCGACCCGTTGATACATGTAAATGTATCCTAACTCTTTCGGTGGGTTTTCCGATAAAGCGACCTGCAATAATAAATTTACGTAAGAAGAGAAATATCAAAGTTTTCAGAAATGATAATTGCATCAAAGTAAAATACAAAAATCATCTAGAAATAACTGTCGTACTTTTTCATCATTAAATATCACCCATCGGTCTTCCTTCAGTAAATGACAAACGTAATGGCCTACCATCGTCGATGAGCCCATATGTGATATAAAGCCCACTAGCTTGTACCCTAAAACACGAAAGCGCTTGAAGCAACCGAAGAAGTACATTCGATCAATTTCTCTCAATCACGATGATGTAAATCAAAGCTTCATAAATCTCGATAATAATTCAGTTGCATTAATTCTCTTTTTGTTCATTTTAGCATATTACATCCGTATTGTTTATAAGAGACCGTATATTTTCTGCCGAATCATTGATACTACGACAATAATTCGCAGTTGAAAAGATACAAGATTTTGTGACTCACGACTGCTTCCATCTCTGAACGACTCTTTCGTTGGCGCCGCGTTACTTTCAGTTTCTGGGGCATCAAGCTCAGTCTGGTGACTGAAAATCCAATCGGCCGCACGCTCTAAATTATTGTTGGTCGCCTTAAGTGCTTTCGTCGCTTGTTCCCGCGTAAAGCCCATGCCCATTACCATCTCTAAAGCAGCTTGATCTGGCACAAATTTATCCTCACCTGAAATCAATAATCCGATTAAAATAAAATCGATTAAGCGATTCGATGCTGAAGCGAGTCGATTTACCCGTCTTAACGTCGACTCCTGGGGGCACGAACGGCTCGTCGAAGTCAGAATCCGCGATGTGCTCCATCACCCAATTGGTCGCAGCCTCGAGGCTGCGATTCTCCGTGAAGTACAGTGCTCGCTTGCACGCGTTTGGCGGGAAGCCTATGTCCGTCAATTCCTTCAGGAGAATCGCGTTATAGACAGGCGGCGGCGGTGCCGCACCGTCTGGCAACAGTTCCTCGCCGGGCTGCAAACCGTTTCCGCGCAGGAAGCTTAGGTCCACCGTATCCGGCATTTCCACCGCCACGTCCAGTTTGATGGGTGTCCAGTCCTCCTTCACCGTAAACTTCTTCAAGTGGATCAGCAAATAATCCGGGAAGCTGGCTAATCTGGTGGTTCTAAAAGAACAAAAATGCGAAAAGATTCGGATGAAAAATCAGATTTGATCGATTTTTAACGATTTTTAACGATTACGCGAATAAGAATTGGAACACTCAGAATAAATTATAATATTGTTGATTACTAAACGGAGTTAAGATGTTTCAATATAAAATTATCAAGTGAATAGTTCAACTATCAGTAATCGATACTTACTTATGTGCTATCGTCTTCTCGTTCAATGCCGAACTATAAAACTGTTCCACAATTTCCGTGCGACTGAAACTTTCGAGGCATGACGACAATTTTATACGAGGTCTCACGAGAGTATTGGAATCTAGCTTCTGCCCTTTCGCTTCGGCTTCCTTCTTCTGAGCCTCGTATGCAGCTACCTCGTCCTTGATATATCATTTGATTAGTTTTGATAGCAAGGACATCAATCTTCGAAAAGATTATCATACGCGTCCGAATGTACATACCTTATTCACCGCTGCCTCCAACGGTATTGGCAATGGCAGAATGTATTCCGGCCGATTGGTGTACTTGACCTTGTTGGATTTGCCACACTGGTATCTCTCCTCGACTTTAAATTTAAAGCATTCCGTGGGGCACACCTCGTGACGACTGTTGCGCTATTCACAATTAATTTCCCGATTAAAATCTCTGACAACCTAACTTAATAATAGATTTGACAGCGCGCGAAAATCTTGTCTACAGACCGAAAACGAAATTAATAATTACACTGAGTAGATTAATCAGGTAAAGAAGGAATTCCTGAGCGTCTTGTTGCCGATTCGAGAAAAAGCCGGCGTGTCCGCGACCGATCAGGACCTTAAACATTCGCGGCGGTATACCCTGCCGCGACTCGTCATCCGTGCCAGATTTGCTCGGTTGATCCGAGTATTTGCCAGAGAGTAAGCCGACGCCCAATTTTGCCCTGGAGAAATTGAGGTTTGTGGAATTATATTTCAGAATTTTAGACGATCGCTAAGTACTACTTTTTGTCGAGTATCACCGTGACTCACATTTGAATATTAATGTCCGACGCCGGGTCGTTGTAATTATTAGTGAATATTCTTGGCGCTCTCTCCACATATCTGAAATTTACCGGCAATTACTGGACGTCGATCCTATAATGTTCCTTTTATCAGAGAGACCCTATCAATCCTATGTATGGTCGAAGCAAAAATTTATTCGCGAAAAACGCACCATCGAGAATTTTACACACCTCTTAACGAAATCGGGAATAATAAACAGCATTTGCATGACGCTGTTCAGGTAACAGGAATTTCCCAGATTAGTCAGCCCGGTGTAGCCGGAGCCGTACAACGGTGTCAATTTACTGGCCGCTTCCTGGAGGGATACCCATTCCCCGAACTTTTGATTCAGGTCCAATTCCAGTTCGATCATCGACTTGTCCGTTTTCTCCATCTGCGCGATGTTGATGCCCCAGTGTGACAGATGCACTGCCAGATTCGGATCGTCTACCATGTCGTCCTCGTCGTACGAGAACACATCGGCTTTACCGCCCTTTGTGATCGTACCCAGCTTCACGGCCAGAGGATAGCCAGTTGCACGATAGTGCTCCTCCGCGTGACCGTTGCCGCCACTTCCGTCATAGAACTTACGACCGCAGAGTATGCTACCATCGGTCAGATTCAGCCAGAGATTCTGCGTGAGATCGCATTTCTCGCACTTCCAACCACTGGGTGGGATCTTCTTGCCGTTGTCCAGCTGCTTCAGATTCGCGGCGTGTCTAAAAAGTCCGACAAACTTCACATTCTTACTTAATACGAAAATTTTTATTCAGATATACCTATAACTAGACTTAGGATTTTGGTGCGGTTTTTCGTGCGTGGCGTCCGGTGCCACTGCTTTGTGCGAGAGACAGTAGACTGTTGGAGTGAGAAAGAATTAGTGAGCGCTGGCATAACAATATTATACCATCTGAGTTAACTAAAAATATGATTCACATTATTTCCAGTAATAAAATAGTATAATATTGTTATGTCCGCGCTCACTAATTCTTTCTCACTCTAACAGCCTACTGTCTCTCGCACAAAGCAGTGGCGCCGGACGCCGCGCACGAAAATCCGCACCAAAATCCCAAGTCTACCTATAACCAAACGTTATTTCAGCGATTAAAAGAACTTGAAAGAAAAGTTCTATATCTTCGGAATAAAATTTAAATGCTTATAAATTCTGAGTGATAATTTAAAAGAAATATGAAAGCATTCGGTATATTATAAAGCATATTTGTAATAATATATAGCGGTCTAATATTTAAACATATAATTTAACACGCGCGTAATTAATCAAGATTATCTAATTAATATATTAATAAATTCCACAGTAAACTTTTCGAGAGACTCACTTTGACTCCGTTCTGACTTCTCCGTCCCACATACTAGCTACAGCTTCTACCTGCGCCACTGCCCATGCACCTTCCATTTGTAATACAGTCTTAACTGCATTTTCCACCTACCAGTATTGTGAATTTTAAAAATTGTCAATTACACGTAATCTCGCAAATGAATCCTACCTTTTCAGGCAAATCGCTCGCGGGGTAAGCAATAGTAAGGAAATCAGGTAGAATGACTATCTGGTAAGTCTCCTCATAGATATACTTCTGTTGATCGGGCATGAATCCACCAACTGTCCCTATCGCTAATCGCGTGATTTTCTTTTCAGGTCCATCTCCTTGCTCATCAGACGGAATCTATGAATTTTACACAAATTTTTAAAATCAAATCATGGAAATAATCATGAAGGAATCACGTATCTAACAGATCTTCCTGGTCAAAATGTAGTCTCTAAGCTTATTAACTATTAATTTTACTTTAATCGACAATTACTCTTATTAACAAAAATTAAGCTTTGTCTGAATGCAAGCATAATTATACATCAGATAACAATGCGAATGATAGCATCAGTGTTTAATTAGTGTATAAGTTTAGTAGTGTTTAGTTAGTATATAATTAGTATTAATAATGTAGCTTAGCACTTGACGGAAACCCCGTACATAGAAAATGTTCTATTTATATATTGTTCATATTATATTGCACCAGCTCTCAAAGAGAAAGGCAGAGGTCGAGACCTCTTCGACAAGATCGTCGATGGTCACCTTTGCTGATCGAATTAAAATTACCTCCTTCTTGGTACGTTTAATATGAAGGTACACGGGGTTGCCGGTGCTCTCGTAGTACCGAACGACGTATTCCCGCCCGAAGCCCAGGAAGGTGGTGAGACTGACGTAGAGGCCGGTAGCCGCATCCTAGGACAAAGAGGAAACATTTTTCAACCGATAACGATCGCGCCCGACGGTCTCGCTGGGGGTGTCGTCGGCAAAGGGGGACAAAGGACGAGGGATAATCTTACTGGCGTGTCGAAGGAGTAAACGCACTCGTCCTTGTATATCCTGTCGCTGCCGCGCGGGACATTGATCTTGTCCAGGTGTTTCGTCAACTCCGTCAGCTCCATAGCGATAAGAGGCGGTTTACCGGGTTTGTATCAGCCGATTTCTTCTTCTTCTCTCTATCCCTCTCCCTCCTCTTCGACGGGAGTGACAGGCCAACTCCGGATCGCTGCCGAAGGCCTCGCGCGGTAAGAGCGCGAAGCTCCGGAGTTCCAGACCTGCCAAGGTCGAAAAAATGAATTCTCCATCTGTCCACTAGCGCCTCTACCTCTACGTGCGCAAAACGTATACAATGTATACATTAAATTATATTAGGTTATGTTAAACAAGGATACTCGACGATGACGATGCTCTAATCAACTCTAATTACTAATTGCTAAATCGGCATCCTCCCTCGCTGTATTCACGCTGTCTCTAGTATTCTGGCCAGAAAATGCTTCTTGGAGATCAACTTGGGTTTTCTAACGGAGATACGTCGATGAGCACTCGTCGGAGAAACGCGGAAGGTGACGTTTGTGACGTCACGAGAGGAGCGTGTACTCTGAGCGGACGGAACGTCAAATAAGTGGCGAAAGTCGTTTGTCCAGGAGAAGCCTCGCGCGGTTGATATGTCGTTCCTTCGTGGATCCGCCAACTACGTCTGGTGCACCACCAGCGTGCTGGGCAAGGGTGCGACCGGCGCTGTGTTCCAGGGGGTTGACAAGAACAATGGGGAACCGGTCGCGGTGAAGACCTTCAATCAGCTGAGTCACATGCGGCCGCACGACGTGCAGGTGAGAGAGTTCGAGGTCCTGAAGAAGGTCAAGCATGAGAACATCGTCAAACTGTTGGCGATCGAGGAGGAGCAGGATGGCAGAGGGAAGGTGATCGTCATGGAGCTCTGCACCGGCGGCAGTCTCTTCAACATCCTGGACGACCCGGAGAACACGTACGGTCTCGCGGAGAGCGAGTTCCTGCTGGTGTTGGAACACCTGTCGGCTGGTATGAAGCACCTGCGCGACAACAATTTGGTTCACCGGGACTTGAAGCCAGGTGAGAGAGCCAGGGACACGTAACATGACGTAACATGTACAGGATGATAATCAGAAAGTTGCTGAAATCTTATACACATCTAGATGTGTATAAGAGACAGGTGCAGGAAATGTTTTCTACCGGAAATTACTTAGAGCCTTAGCAGAATGGTTGTAATTTCAAGACAATGTTTTAGGCTTTAAGTCTTTGTTTTAAAGTCACGCAATACTGTCTTGTGTCTTCTTTTGTTATTATACAACGGTTTGTGATCAATCACAAACAGAACGGCTCTTTAAGACTCCAGAGACAAGACAGTTATTGTGCGTTACTTAAGACAAAAACTTAGAGCATAAAACATTGTCTTGAAAAATTACAAGTCAGCCATTCTGCTAAGGTCTTAAAGTAACATTGTTACTTTACATCAGTTATACTTTTCTTATTACAAAACAATTTTTCCATTTGGTTTTATTCAGAATCAGTATCATGCGACTTGGTCAGGCTGGTCCACTTAATTTTTGGTATTTCACGCATATGTTTTGCATTTGCAGTTGTTTGCTCATTTTCTGTTTCTTCTCGCGCAGGTAACATAATGAAATTCATCGCTGACGACGGCAGTACGATATACAAGCTTACTGATTTCGGAGCTGCTCGGGAATTGCAGGAGGATCAGCAGTTCGTTTCGCTGTACGGCACCGAGGAGTACCTGCATCCGGATATGTACGAACGCGCGGTCCTGAGGAAACCTGTTGGCAAAACCTTTGGCGCGACCGTTGATTTATGGTCCATAGGTGTCACTCTCTATCATGTCGCGACGGGTAATCTGCCGTTCAGGCCGTTCGGCGGTCGAAGAAATAAGGAGACTATGTTCTATATCACCACGAAGAAAGCATCGGGCGTGATATCCGGATTGCAGACTTCGGAGAATGGTCCGATCGAGTGGAACAGAGAGTTGCCACAGGCCTGCCAGCTGAGCACAGGCCTGAAGAAGATAGTGACTCCACTGTTGGCCGGCTTGCTAGAAGTGGATCCGCAAAGAATCTGGAGTTTTGAGCGATTCTTCAGCGAGGTCACGGACACGCTTTGCAGGAAACCCGTTCATATATTTAACGTTCATAGAGCCAGCTTGATCAAGGTCTTCCTACATCCGGAAGAGAAGCTGGTCGCTCTACAGATACACATTCAGGACCAGACCGAGATCATGCCCCATGCACAGATTCTTCTTCTCGGAGAAATTCCCCTGACAAGTCTCGTCGAGGAGTCTACGCCAGGCAAGGGGTACCCCAATACCAGCAATGACAAACCATTGATGCTGTTTTCGCGAGAAAACAACAACGTTGTATTACCGACGGAGACCGAATTGCCCAAATTTCCCGTCTTCGCGAATCTCGTTTCTGTGGAGAATGACGCGAGCCAAGCCAAGGTCGCGTGCTCCGTAGGACACGTCTGTAAACGTAGAATCGACAAACTGTCCTTGTGCAGCAAACTGTCGCGGGATGCCATAGATGCGTTCAGCGGTCTCCTATCTACGGAGCTTACTAGAGTATTGGGCAAGTGTCAGCATTCGAAAGAATTCACGAAAGCGGTGGAGGACACCGTACTGGCGGTGGAGAGGAGCGAGACTTTCGCCAGGCACGTGTTCCGGAAGTTCGGTGGTCAAACCGCAGTGGAGGTCAAAAGCTGGCGGAAAGAATTAGATGTGAAGAGTAAGGAACTTATGAGCGAACTGACACCAGCAATAGTGCAACTTCATCAGAGGTAAATCGTTTTGAAAGATGCAGAGTATATGTATAATTGCTGCGTTTGAAAAAACTGACCGAATAGAGAGAAGTATGGTTTTGTATATTTAATTTCATCAACAAAGATCAATTGCTTTCTCATTTATAAACGTTCGATTCTTTATAATCTTACGATAATTGGCGATAATCTAGTATAATCGGCAACTTAACGGAAGAAATGTAATTGACGTAAATATTATTGCAGGTATGTAAAAGAAGGCAGCTTACGTGGGGAGTGGGACAGCAGTACTCGCGGTTTGTGGTGCCCGTGGGCTACGAAAGCGAGTCAAAGGGCAGCGACGTTGGTCGATCGCTTGAGGGATGGGTGGCAACATTTGCTGAGGGACAGGGCCACTCGTAGTCTCACTTACAACGACGAACAATTCCACGTTCTTGAACGTATAAAGGTATATAAATTTACGTATAAAAAAACTTGCACAAATTATTTTTCGCGAATGTTAAATTCATTGAGACGTCGCAATCTTCCTCGTTCAGGTCACGGAAACGGGACGTCGATTGAAAGCGCTTCTCGAGACGGAGTGTATACCGGCGATGACGCAGCGATCGGAGTGCGTCGCCGATTGGTACAAAATGGCACAAACGGTGTTCCTGCAGACTCAGATATTAGACAAAGACATAGACAGTTACGAACGCGTGTTGGAATCGTTCTCCTATCGTTTATCGCAGGAGAGCAGGGAGCGCAACGAGAATCTTTTGCACTCGTTGGACAGGCTTCCCGGCAAATCGAAAACGATCGAAAAAACGAGCGTGCCAGTGCAGGAAAGCACGAAGAAATGGCGAAACATCTGCGATGCGCAAGAACAAATCACGGTGCTTCTTTATGAAAACGGTCTACTTGTAGATCAGCTCGATCATTTATCAGCGATTGATAGACTGGAGGATATAGGCGATACGGGATATGAACTTTAACACGAGTTATGTCTTTTATCAATCCGACGATAATTACGAGATGAAGACTGAAACTTAGAGTGTACATATTAGAAGGCCGATATATCTGTGATTATTAGTGCATAGATTGTTAAGGTAAATGTTAAATGAATTCGTACTTCTATTCCTTCGGATAAACGACTATTTTACTTTAAGATCAATGACCGTTTACTTCCAACGAATCCAACGATTGCGTTTTAATAAATAATAATTATATTTTTATATAACAAAGCTAAACACAAGCTTTTCATAAGTATGCAGTAAAAAATTAGCAAATCAGGCGTATCTCTTTTCTTTTTTTATATGCGTTGCAAAATCCGTGCGTACGAATTTTCGCGCGTGAGAAAAAGAACGCGTGATTCACGCATCTACATGACTAGTATTCCTCTCGACTAAGGAATTCAGTCTTTGTTTGCGCTTATGTTCCCTGTGGTGCTCTTGTACTACATGGAAATGTTTTAACAGTTTGCCGAAATCGAACAAGCAATGAGCGTCCGTTTTCTCCTGCGTGTATTCACTTTTAGGTATCGGCTTCGTAGCTGGAGGTATCGCCGCTAAACGACGTTGCAAGGTAGCGTAGGCGTCACTCTGCGGCAGGATCATGAGCAAGCCGTATAACGCATATATCAAAGCATCATTCTTCTCCCATTCCAACAGCTGCAATCTCAGATCTTAAAAAAAGAAGAAATGTAACACGCTTTTAACATTCTTATTAGCAACACGATGCCGAATACTTACAAGTAAATATCGGCGATTCTATTAACTGTACCAATTTATCTATCTCCGTTAGGAACTCCACTGTGACTTCTATGTTTTCGCTGATATATACAGACGTTGCGTTAAGGTCTCAAAGGAGATCTTCGTTAAAATAATGGAAACGGATAGAATGAGAAAAAATAGAATAAAGGATACAAAGATCGAATGATGTTGCACGCATGACGATAATGTTGAGACAGGAGACACAGGGCCACCGTCGCGACCGGATTGTGACACCAGGACACATACAGGCACTCGAATAACGCGCAACTGTCCTAAAAAATTCCACACAGTCATGAATATTATGTTGTACTTATGTAACTGATACAAAATCGAGATATTACGTTTGATTACTTAATAAAATTTCATAATAACTGTTACACGGCAGACTTACTGGAGAGTCTAAATGCCTAAGTTTGTTGCGCAAATCAAATAACTCGGAACTGGTTAACAGGATAACGTTCAGGGTTTGTATCATTGTACAGGCGAAACTTAAATTTTGTTCTTCCAGCAGTATCTTCGCCAACGTTTTGTATATATCCTCCGCGCTCAGAAGCACGCACAGCTCTCTTATAATGAAAGCGCCCCGTTCTTCCAGCAGATGTCTGTCGGTCGAGAAGAGCCTTAATAAGTTGACTATAAACTTCGTGAAATACTTGTTCTGCATCTTTGCGTCGGGATCGGTCGCTACCGCCTCCGGAGATTTCGAGCTGATAATCTCAGCCATTACCACTAAAGTCTGTTGCACCACCTCGTCGGAAGTGTCACTTAAGGATTTCATTAATATCGGAAACAAGTCCTCGATGTGATTAAACATTTTTTGTGGAATGTTTATGAACAAATGGTGTATCCATTTTAAAACCGCGACTTTAGTTTGGACCGACAGGTACAGTAAGTGTTTTGTAAGTACCTCCACGATGCTGGCGAGATCTAAGCTTTCAGCCAGATGATCTTGTATTACATCTAAAAGAAAAGGGAGTTATCTATTATTATTATGTATAATGTTCTCTAAATCATATAGAAATGTTTAATTCTCTCTTGCAAACTTTCAAATAATTTAATTAAAAATAATTAAATTTTAAATCATGTCCGATTTCAAATGATCTTCGCAGTAATTCGAAATAATCGTGGTATGTTAGAAACGATTTAAAATACCGTTCAATTCATTGCTAATGCAATTAAATTGCTGCTTACCATTTTTCTCTCTTGTAGAATGTATCTTATTTTCTTGATCCTTATTTGTAACGTCCGTACTTTCGACGATTATTAATTTCATTAAATTCGCGTTTACTTGCGTCGCCGTTTCTTTAATACTCTTACGTGTGTCGCCGTCGTAGGCCAAGCACGGCAAAACGGCCACGAGAATGCCGGACATGTACGGGAGCATAAGAGGCCCAGATATATGTACGAATTCCTTAATCCACGTGATAGCAGTCAACTGGAGCAGCTCGTCGCTACTCTGAGCGTGCGTAATCAGTATGTTTATCATGGCCGGGAAATCCACTCGCGCGGGATTGGCTTTTATGCTACGTAAAAATTCACCGAGAACCGTATCCGTGACTTTTTTTATCTCCGGCGTCGGGTCTTCCAATATCCTAAACAATCCATCGAGTATCTCAGGTAGAAATATTATGAAATCCATATTGGGCACCGCGTCCAGCACGGATACCCACGATATTACAAACTGTCTGCCGAATGGGTTCTTCGTGTAGATACGTTCGCGCAATAGAGGCATAAATCCGACTAAATCAAACAGGCCGCTTTCCGTCACAATATCCTGAAATAGCATATCGAGCGTAAGAGAAAGAGGAAAAAAGATCATATCTTTAAGAATTCTCTAAAGAATTCTTCAACTACCTTCATCAGTCTGTCGAGTAACTCAGTGGCGTTTTTTATATTCTGCTCAGAGTCGCAAGCCAGTTTGCTAAGAGCGGCGAAGATATCTGTAAATTGAGGCAGCACCGCGCCCCTTGCCACTTTGACTACATTGTACAGACTCTCGCAGGCATAGTATCTGACTCTCAGATCGGCGTCGCAGAAACATGCTAGAATCGGATGGATCAGGTCCTCTATATATTGACCAGTGTCCTTTCCGAGACCGACTGCGATTGCTGCAAGACCTATTAAGCCACCCTTGCGGGTATGTGGATTCTGCGAGGTGGCGAAGTCTTGTCCGAGAACCTTCAACAGCCTCTTGATCTGCACAGTGTTGTTGTGAGCGGCAAATTCTTTCACCATCCTGTGGGATTAGCAAAAGAAAGAATAAATATACTAATCAGTTATCAAATAGAAAGAGGAATGAAGAATCAGATAAAAAAACTCTTCTTGCGCTGTAATAATCTACAACTCCAGTAACAATCTATAATTTTAGTATAATCATTTATAATTCCAGTAATAATTTACAACTCCTTTAAGAATAGTCGAATTGTGACTCGGGAGATCGAGGGAACCTGGGGAAAAGAAGAGGAAGGGCCTGTGAAACACGCAGCGATGCAATTGTACATAGTACGGATAACCTTACTTCTCTATCTCCACGGCGGCTGGCTTCCGTTTCTCATACAACTTGTCATTGAGGGATCGTACGCACGCCGCGCTCAAGGGCGCGTAATCCCTCTCGGACATCATCCTGCGTAAAGTATTATGACGTGCTCCTGACTCCTGGACAATGTCAAAACGTGTCAAAACACATAGCCGCAACTCGGACGTGCACAGGCAGGAGCAAGTGGTAGGCGGAGCGGAATCGGAAACGTTCGGCAATCATCGTGCTGCATCAAGCAAATGAACGCAAACGAGCGCAAACGAACGCGAACGAACGCGAACAAACAAGCTGTTTGTTCGCTCGACTTAAATCTTTCATGTCCATTTTTACCAATGTAGATAAACTTTAATCTCGGTTTAATTTACTCTTTTTCTAGTTCTAAGAACTAAAGATAAAGAGTAAATTAAACCGAGATTAAAGTTAATCTACATTGGTAGAAATGGACATTAGGGTAACTTCACTCAACTCTGACAAATAATACCTTTTCCATTTTATTAACATAGATTATAATTTTTTTATTAATTTGCTTGAAATGTGTGGAAAGGAAGATTAAAGACGATGAATTATATAGTCCGAAATTTTGCTGAGCAGAATTGAAACTCTGCCGACTGAATTAAACGTTATCCTAAAGTTTTCAAATAAAGAAGTCATTCTAAACATTGTTGCGAAGTTTATCGATCAAAAAATTGATACTTTTTACATACATTCCATTCTTTATTATGAGTTACAAATTACTTTTACAAGCTTTGTAAAAATCTACATGCCCGTCCGCAAACAAGTTGTCAACATCGACGGTATTAAGATATTCCTCGAGTTCAGAACTTATACTATAATTTACCGGTGCCTTTTTAACGATACTCTTCTTTGGAACAGGCACAGCAGGTTTAAACGCTACCCCTGCAGGATCATATTCCGTATAAAGCTCCTCTGGTGATCTAAAATTAATAAGACGGTCAGATAATATAGGAAGATCCAACACAACTATCTACATTTAATAACTCCCCGTGTATATGATAAACACATAATAATTTATTATAATTGTTAAGTGAAATCGCGATACTTACAGCTTCGCAATTTCGGTAGTCAAACTGCCCTCGCCGCTCGTAGGTGTGGTGTACGCTATATTTTTAGCGAGCTGCCGTACTACACTGTGATAGTGACGCTATAAGAACAATTATTGTCATTAGTCATTCGATAATTTTCAAACGAAAAAGTATCGCACTTAAGATAGTACCTGTAAAGCAACGAGCTCGTACAACGCGGTACAATGGGCGTTGCAATAGTCGGGTTCCTCAATTTCGACCTGATAACGACCGTCACCGGTACTGTCGGTGTCCAATAAAACGTGAGCCGCTTTCCCAAGCTGCATTACTTGCTTGATAATACCGAGAGTTCCCAGCGTCGCGTTGTGCTGCGATTGTAAGGCCAGTGTGCTCAATCTCTTTACAAAGGCTATCATACGTGTCTGCGTGATCCTCCTTCGCTGATGAATGAGAATGTGCAGCAACGTCTTCAGCACGATCTCAGTTTCCGAGTGCGTCCTCCCGCAATGGACTTTCAATAAATTTTTATACAAATGCACATAAAACCTGTACGACACAAAGACAGATCGGGAATATAATTTTTCATAGATATATGAAATATATATGTAGCAGCATGTAGTTTATCTTACATAAAACATATAAAGGGGGAGAAGGAAGGAAATTATTATACAAACCTATACGGATCGATATTTAACGCTGCAGCTTGTCCAGATAATATAGTAAATATACATTGAACACAGTGCAGTTGCTCCCTTAATCCCAAATTACCTTCCTCTATTAATCTATCTATGGCACCTACTAAATCTTGGTAAAAGTTTATATTGATACAGTGCGCAAATCTGGAATACATAAGTAAGATATCATAGGGTTTGTTTTTTATAGCTGAACTGGCTGCACTAGTTCAGAGTTCATCTTTTTCCTTCCAATATGGAGTAAAAAAGATAAACTCTGAACTAGTGCAGCCAGTTCAGCTATAAAAAAACAGACCCATAGTAAAATATAAATAAGATACAAAGATACGAGTATTAATATATAAATTGCATTACTTGGCTAGTCCTTCCAGGCATACGGATAAAACTTTGCTATTGGGCGCTTGTTTCAGAATTCTGAAGTATATAGTGAATACTATGCTCGTTATTTCCGTGAGAATCTTATGTTTTGCCTGTTTATTCTCTTCGGCCTTCGTCTCGAGCATTTCTTTTTCTACTTCCTCTAATTTCTTGTTCTTTTTCCTCTCCCGTTTGCTTAACGCGAGAATCCTTTGTTTATGAGACATGAGCTTCTTCTGCTTCGTTTCATCCTCCTTTTCCTTGTCCAGGTTAACATCTTTGATGCGAAGGGCCAGTAACACTGCTATTACCTCAGAGCGTACAGAATGTTTCCTCGACTTGATATACTGATTTAATTTTCGCACTATCTGAAATTTCATTAGTGCAATAAATATATCGCAATAACTTTTTGATTACATTACTAGCGTATCAAAATATAAAATATAACGGAAATAAAATTTCTATTATAACTTACTGTGAGAGATAACTGACCACGCTTGTCTTCTCTGAATACTTGGGAAATACATTGCGCAACCTTTTCTCTTACGCTGCTCCGTTTGTTATCCAATAAAGGAAGCATGTAATTAGCTATATTAACGGAGAAATTAAAATATGGATGAACGGTGAGAAGCTCGCACATACACGATACAGCTATTTCGCCCAATTGCATTTCTCGTTCGTTTACCGATTGCCTGTTCCCTTTCTTTCTTTTTAAAATCTTAGATATCTTTTCGAGCCTCTGCAAATAGCTTTTGTAACTTCTCAACAAGGTAGCTTCATAATTTTGCAGCGCGAGAGTGTCTTTTTTCACTAAAGCCACAGATAAAATTGATTAGTATTTATTAACAATGAATATATCATGTAATTTTTTCTCTTTTTAATATTTTACATATTTACACACGCACATATACATATACATACATTTTACTCCTTCCTGAGAAATCTGAAGGATATTATACGACGGTAGCAAATCTTTAAAGACTTCTAAAAGAGACACCATTGCCAGTTTCCTGATTGTGATGTAAACTTCTGAAGTTTTTTCATCCATCATGTCTAGCAATATCTTAAAATTTCCACACTTGAGTTCTGGGTTTTCTAATATGCCGCTCGAAAGTATACCTATCTTGAAACGCTTGGATCTAAGTGTCTCTTCGCGACACGCCAGAAGTTCGATAGTAGACACTGGTTTATCGGTCACTTGCAAGTTATTCTGAAAGTTTCCAATAGATAACATACTCTATATCAGATTTCTAAAATACTGGAATATATAGTTTAAGTACTTACATATGTATCCACATCCATTTCCGTATCACTATTTTCTTGCTGATTATCTTTCTTGTTTTCTTCCTGTCTCTTATCATTTGTACCTTCATTTTCTTCTTCGTTTGAAACTTGACTGTCTTCTTCGATAATACGTTTCTTTATAAATCCATTCTGTGTTTTTATGGGAAGCAACATACGAATCGACTTCCCTCCTGTCTCTTCCACAATTTTTGAGACATTATTTTCATATAGCTCTTCTAAAGGCTTATCATTTTCAATCTTTTTTCTTTTTTTCTCACTTGAGTCTTTGTCTGTTCTAAAACCAAAAACGATAAATATATACACAAAATATAGTTTATATAAAATCCTATTAAAGGTTACGAAGTATAACCATACTCATTTAAACGAATCTGTTTCAATAAGTTGTAAGATTTGTTAGATATAGCATTTTTTAGGAAATTTAAATCATCTTCTTCGACCATGTCCATCAAATCTCTTCCATGATCACTCTCTTCTTCCTCTTCTACTATTTCTGGACGCGGTGGTGCTAATTTCTGGGGTTGTTTCTTCCGTGGTTTATGTCGTCGAGTTTTAAGCTTCCCTTGCTTTGAAAGCTTTGTCTTTGTTTGATTGTTTCTTTTAATTTTACTGACTTTTGGCTTTTTTAGTTTCTGTAAAATAAATGATTGCATAAACAGAATATTTACTTTAAGTACAATTTTTAAATTTCTCATTAAATTTGGATCAAAATTAATATTACAAGTTACTTTACAAACAAACAATGCACCCTTTTCAGTTTAGAAAATTAAACGTTAAATAAATAATTGTTTTCAATAATATAAAAATAATTATATAACGTAAAAAAATATTATCATATGCTTAGATTCAATTCTAATTTAATATTCGTGAAATTAGAATAAAATTTTTAAGAGGTTAGACACGAATTGTCCATTAAATCAACGCATATTTAAAATCTCTTAACTCACCCCCATATTTAAAGCGTATAACTGAACAAAATTATTGTCTGCAGGTTAAGTTTAATTTTATAAAACCGCACACTAAAATAATTAAGTATCACAATTCTCTCTCCCTCTCGTAACAGCCGTAACCAAATCGTATAAACGAAATACATCCACGTGCGTTCGTATGTATACCAACTGAGGTAGAAGATTGTTTAGATATTTATACCGACGATTGAGATGTCAATAGTCGGTAATGTCATTTTCTTCAATAATTGTAAAACACTTTGTAAAATGTTTTACAATTATTGAAGAAAATGACATTACCGCTATTGAATAATATTAGATTGTATATTTTGTCTATAATAATTCGAAATTTAATAACTAAATTTAATATCTTTTGGAAAATAAAACAATGAAGGCAAATGAGAGAGGCAAATTAAATTTAATTTGCGCACCGTTATCTGCGTTTGACTTTCATTTGCCTTCATTGTTTTATTTTCTGACTTCTTCGAGAGTCCGTTAATTTTATATTATTTTAATATCTTTTGTCTATAATAATTCAAAATTTAATAAATAACGCTCTAATACACAATCTTTCATGTTGTTCCTCTCTGTCAAACTCAATGTATTTTTTATATGTTGTAGATATATGTTTTAGATGATCAATATATCGTGCTATTATTGTTGAATAGTCTCTTTTATGTATAAAGTTTGTAAATTTTAATAATACTCTAAAGCTATTTTTAGCACATTTTTAATGATAATATTTATCATTCTGATATAAATCTAACTAAATCTTTATATAAATTTGTAATTTTACTAACAAGAATTTTTAAGTCTGAAAGAAAAAGCCGAATTTTAAAGAAAATAAACGTAACGTATTATCGTTTAATTTGAATTATAATTTTATTTTAAATTTAAAGTATCGATCTTTACATACTGTTCAACATTCGATTCTGTCAGCATTAGTAAACAATTATATAAAACAATAAACAATAAACAATGCATACTGTAACAGCGACAGATCGTAACAGTTAAGGCTTCGTGACAGACCATCACCTGTATCAGTTTCCATCAAGAATATTATAACAATATTATAAATTTGAAATTGGCAGAAAGTTCATGCAATAAGAAAAATTAAATTTCTTTTGCAAAAGCAGCATTACAAACAAGGTATTAAATATAAGACATTGTGCAGCAGATTTTTTAAATCTAAAGATAATGAAACCAGATTTTTTAAACTTAACGTGAGATAAATTGGCTGTAATAATTTGTAATTATTCATACCATTATTACAAAGCTTAAATTATAAATATGTACGAAGGTACATATATTCTTGAAACATATCATAATATATCATAATATATCATAATATATCATATCATAATATATACTATACCAAGTAATTTTTACAGCTTATTTCAGGAAACTTGAACAAAGCATTGACGACAAATATTTTTTACAATTTTGCATATTATTAGCAACGTAGAATATCCACAAAATTTATTAGTTTATTAATAATAGTATAATTGTAATAAGACTGATATTATCTTCATATAATGGTAAAAACACAATATATAATAATAAAAAATAACTTTGTTCGTTGTTATTAAATTAGTCTTTTGAGAAGCTATATTTGCGCTATATACATATTAAATATTGCAAGTTTGAAATTTGCAATATTACCTCTTTTTACCAATCTCAAATCTAAATTCAAATAATGTTTCTCAATGCAGCTGGGCGTAGATACGTGTAGGAAAAGGCGCTCAACTTTAGAAGATTTAAAGTTTAAGAAAAAGTATCGAATCTCAGCAGAAATAACAGAAACAGTAAACATTTATCTGGAGATTTACAATCCTTTCTCTTGGAACTTCGATAACATTACAAGGTGGCTAAATCTAACAAATGTGAATTTATCAAATAATGGAATTGATAAGTTGCCATTTAAGCTGGGCACTTTGCCTTATCTTCGAAGGATTAATCTGTCACAGAATTGCTTGAGTCAATATGGATGGCAATGGCTAAAGCAAACTGCCATTAGGAATACTTTGCTTTCTTTAGATATAAGCAAGAATTCGGTAGATCATATTATATCTAATTATCAAGATATCACAAAAATCACTGATGAAATTATTGTCATGTATAAAAATATTTGATTATTGGGCACGCTGTGTTATCATTTAATAGAATTGATCATTAATTTATCATTATTTATAGCTTACCGATTTATCAGAAAATATCTGGAAGTTAAACGCTTTAGTGGAATTGAAAGTTAGCCACAATAAATTGGGACGCTTATTACCAGGCATTGAAAATATACGAAGTCTGAGAATTTTGGATTTGTCTCATAACTCGTTAATGTATTTACCAGCAGGAATCTGTAAATTGCGACTGCATACTATAGATCTTTCAATGAATCCGTTAGTAGTCAACCGTGCAAAGTGGGAAAGTGACATAGTAGTACCAACTCTTATTCAACTTGCAGCAAAAAAAATGCAGCAATATTGGAGGTTTGTTACATCTTTCGTCGATTTGTCATATATACATACATGCATATACCCAAGTAGAACAGAAAGTCATGATGACGTCAAAATGATGCTAAAATGACGTTTTTGACATCATTTTGAAGTCATATGGTCCGTTTTAGGACCGAGCGCATCACCCACGGTGCAGTGTGGGCGCTATAATTACAAGTGCCACAGATGAATATAGCATTAAATCTATTGTAATAGCGCCCACAATGCACCGTGGGTGATGCGCTCGGTCCTAAAACGGACCATATCTCGAAAACTAAAAGTCTGCCCATCTTGAGCCTGGAATCATTTTAAAGGGGAAGAATCCTACTTTTTTTAGATTTTTTAGAAAAAAATCGAAGGTGCCCAAATTAAAAAAAAAACAATTTTTTATCTTTACCTTCAAAAATCTTAAGTAAATTTTGACTTGAGAAAAAAATGGATTTTATAGCATTAAAGGGCATATAAAAAGACCTTTCAAAATTACACCTTGTTTTTTAAAACCGGAGTAGTTTACTGGAATTTATCGGCGTTTGAAGTTCGACGCGACGGCCCAAATGATAAAAATGCAAGCCCCTGTAAGTAGACAACCCGTTGGACAGGGGTAAAAAAATTTGGGCAATGATTTTAGTTCTGATAGGACTACAATTTGTGCAAATTTCAGCATGATCGGAAAACTTCGAAAATTTGGAGTGGATCACTTCATAAATAATGCCCCATATATGCGTGTGTGTGTGTGTGTATGTATATATATACACTTATACTCATTATATTTATATATGTATATAAAGTTTTCTTTATTACGTATTATATTTTACGCGTCTTTGATCAAATTAAAGATAATTTTTCCTTAGCAAAAATGCCGTGGCATCAATAACTCTCGAATTATTAACAAATAAAAATGAACTCTTCTTTGTAAACTAAATTTCAAGAAATGTAAGGATTGCAAAGCTAGATAGTTTTACTTTAAAGTTCTAATTTACAATATTGTTACAAGGATCTGTAGTGGTAAAGATAGTAATTGGAGCTTTCCAGCAAGGACACTGTGTAACACAGTGAATCATTTCATCCTTGTTTAACATTGGCAAACAACAAGGATGAAATGATTCACTGTGTTACACAGTGTCGCCTGTGTACGTTGCTGGAAAGCACCCAATATCACTAATAATTTCCCTCGATACTTGCGCTAAGAAAAAATGGATTTCAAATAGAACCAAAAATCTGTAATAAAAAAGCGAAAAGTAGGATGCTTTATATAAGTTGTTACTTGATAATATGTAATGAACCAAATCAATATTTTTATAGGACAGTAGATACAAATTACCCATTAAATACAGTGGTTGAATATGCAAATAGAAATACGATTGAGAATTGCTACTATTGCGGAAACGATTGCACGAATCCCTATGTATATGCAACGAGACCATTAGCACCTATATTTGATATAGCTGAAAACGTAATAAGGCAAACATCAGAGATGCCAATGGTGTTATACGAATATTGCTATTGTTTTCCTGAATGTAAAAATGACTGGTAATCTGATAACAAATCGGATACATCTCGAAATTGAGAATACTATAAATAACGTTATCTATAAAAAAATATCTTACATTACCAATATTGCAAGTCCCTAACAAATATAAGAGCGGATATAATAGTATAATTCTATCATTGACTTGCAATAATTCTTTTACTTGTGAGCAATTATATTCATATTTAGACTTAATATACTTATTGTTAGTATTATGGGATTTGACTTAATGTGGAGAACGAGCTTGTTTCATCCTCCATATGAAGAGGATTGACATTCGCACACAAAAATGTGATTCATAAAACAATATCCGTCATTAGGATTGTAACTAATTCAATCTCTAACGCATGTAATAATATAATATTATATGATATAACACACCTGTCAATGAAATTTAGTTATATTAATGTAATTGATTTGCAATTTTTCATTTGCGGTTCATATTTTTGATATAACACACATAAGAAGTTTTATATCAGTATAATAGCCACAAAAAGAAAGTATTTACTATAATTAATATTTGATTATAAAGCAATTATATTAATATTACATAATATTATTATTTTATTTATTTATTATAATTATTATATAATAAATAATTAATTATAAATTATTAATATTATATATTATTATATTATAAAAACATTAACTATTAATACATTATTAACAAATACCTAACGATTATGAATATATATACACAATATACATATGTACACAAAATATGTATTTAACATTAAGTTCATATTTATCATTTTAATAAGCGTTTTATTTTATCAATTTTTTAAATATAATACACATGGTAAATATATGAAAAGCCGTTAAATATAATAGTTCATTGTATAATTCACAATTTTATAATTATAATTCAGTTTATATAATCGAATAATTACAAATAATTTTCCCTAAACTTTAATACGTTGAATCATAAATATCCTTCACTTATTGACTACATATAACAAAATCAAAAATATTTTAGCAATCTCATATTATAATAAATAAATGAGTAAGACCAATTTCTTTTTATGGCATGAAAAAAATGATTTTTTAAATACTAACAGTACTTATCGTAATTATACATAGGCTCTTTTTAGTGTACCATTATTTAACATCACATTGTCTGAACAGATTATTTTATTTATAATGTTTTGTGATTTTAATAATGTTTTAATGTGCTCTTTACATCTTTTAATTATATTTTCTATTTAACATAAATTCAATTAATATATTTTGGTCTCTATATAAATCATAAAGTTATTTATCAGACATCTTTTAAAGGAGTATGTAATTGAATTACCAAACATTGCCAAATGATGGCAGCAGTGTATCTGGGTTGGGAAGAAATGCGTTACTTGTTATTATCGTATTACCGTTACCGTTAATAGTTCTTTTTTTGGTCACAAATTGATAACGACGTTACATTTTTTATTAGTAACAATAACGGTAATGCAATTATATTTTTCGGTTAATAATAACAAATATATTAACCCAGGTAGCACATGTTCGTTTCAGAAACGTTTCACAAATGTTTCTTCGAAACGTTTCATAACCGGCTCTCGAAAACGTTTTTAATTGGTTAAAATGCCCACTCGAAAAACGTTAAGGGAAACGTTTATTTTCGAGTTTAAGAAACGTTTAAGGAACGGTCAAAATATCATTTTTTACTATTTTATCGTTTTTTCCTATA
>NJRQ01000100.1:101849-120337 GCA_003063805.1 Aphaenogaster ashmeadi
AAACTGTAACTGTAACTAGATACTTTTATAAAGTAACTTTCCCAACCCTGCATTTATATAATTACGCTTTGACGCACATGTACACGTGTATCAGCCATTCTTGAAATTTTGCATTATAATTATCTTACAATCGAAACAGATTTTCTAATGGACAAAACTTTGCTGATATGTAATTTAATACTAATTTCCAAAATTTGTAAATCAGCAAGTTAATGTTTGCAGTCATTAATCACTCAGTAGAATTATACATATATTCTTGACAATAGTATTTACGAAGTTTACGGTTTTCTAAAAGTCAACAGCCAAATGATTCAATATTGGAATAAACAAATAAAATTACACGCATGCGATATACTCTCCTTTGTCGAGACAAACAATATAATTTTAATATTTTCGGATAAAGATTTGATTATCATCTGATTAAGTCTGTGTCGAAAATTCAATTTAATATTAATTAATAATATTTTATTGTTAGTTGATTTTTTTAGCAATGAAAAATAAAAAAATATGGCATTTATAATCTCCATATATGTTTTGAACAAAATTGCATGTGGCAATCCGCAATTCAGATCGAGAGAGTCTTTAGGAACTCTTTCTTCAAGGTTACTACCGCTATAGTAATTAGTATTCCTTTTGAGTTTCTACCTTAACCAATGCACTCGCTGTATGTCTCGAATACAGAATACGTAATTCCTTCCGTTAGTACAAGACCTTCGTTAATGATATCCGTATTAATACCGGTATGTATTTCTTCCGCATTCACATCATCGAGACGGATTTTAAAATCATTTTTTTTTTATTTGCAACGAGGCAATCATCATTATTTCCATGCACTCAGCAGATCGCTGAAAATGTCTTGTTACAATTGAAGCGATCTGTGCTACAGAATCTGTCCTTCGAGCGAAAATCCTTTTTAAACCGTTTATCCTTCAGACACATTCTACTTTCGAAATAAATAAGCAATAATTGAAAATTAATAGAAAGCGCATTTTATAACTTTTGATCAACTGTAGAAGAGACAAATGCGTTTATCGTCACGCAAGAACGTTTTCAGAAAAAAATGTCATAACTGCTCTGACTCACGCTTCTGATCATTCTGTCGACTTGACAAGATAATTTGCGGTAGTACCGTGTATAAATTATCATCTCGCAAAACATAAGTACGTATTAATACGCAAAATAACGTTGCGGATCAGGCCGGTGTTTTATTAGACCGTGTGACTTCTAAGAGGGCGGTTTTACTGTTTTGAAAGCTTTTCATTAGTCACCAAACCGCAACCGCGGGATCGGATTTGCATATTCGATGTTATTGTTTCTCGTGCAGCGCAATTTTCCAAGAATGGAAACATTATAAAGTCAATGTGTGATACTTTGATATGGTAATGTTATGGGCATAAATCGAGCAAGCATTAATTAAAGTAAATTAAATTAAAAACCAGACGGAATCTTGATCGTATCTGGAAATCCCGATCGTGATTACGATTATTTTTATTATATCGCCGGTATCATAGAGAGGGAGAAAGAGAGAAAAACAGAAGTAATCGTCGTTATTGTCCGATTATTAAACGTAGACACGAGCATATGCGAGCGAGCTCGTGTGATTTTACGTCAGACTCTTCCGCTTCGGCTATGCCGAGCTTCGAGAT
This sequence comes from Aphaenogaster ashmeadi, assembly GCA_003063805.1. Lineage (NCBI taxonomy): Eukaryota > Metazoa > Arthropoda > Insecta > Hymenoptera > Formicidae > Aphaenogaster > Aphaenogaster ashmeadi. The sequence goes on from NJRQ01000100.1 coordinate 103,496, forward strand.
ACATTGTACGATATGATGTCGACGTGGCAATAATTTCAAGAGTATACTGTTTACGAGAGTTAATAGAGATCCCTGTTTGCCATTGAAAATAAGGAGACTCCAGCGAAAAAGAAAGAGAGGGAGAGCAGGAGAGAGAAAGGGAGAAAGAAAGGGAGATGGTGGACAGAGATGCTTAATTTCCGGTGCTTTGTTCTTGTGACCATGGTGGTCTGTTTCATTTCCGTTTTATAGTGCTGAGGTAAACGAAACGAAGTTCTGAAAAAAAGAGGAATCAAACATTATGAAGAGCGGCCGCGAGTTACGATTAAAGCGCGGAACTTTCGCGCGTGTCTGTCGAAATTGTTGAGTTATTTATCGCAAATATTTAATCGCAAAGACCGATTAATCCTAAAGCATTATTAATCATAATATCTAAATAATACTTAATAGTTTTTAACGATGCGCGAAACTATCGCTTCCGTTCTTTAAAAAGCGTCAAGGATTGTTCGCGCTGTGCCGGAAATGCGAAACTGTGAGCATAGGCGTCCGCAGGCGGGGGGGGGGGCAAGAGGGGGCATTTGCCCCCCCTGGAATCAGCCAAAAATTAAGCATTCGCTCTCCCTTTGAATAAAAAAAAGACAAAGTTGTGCTAACCGATCTCTGCCCTAATCCATAGGATTATAATTTCAAAAGGTGTATAAATTTCAAATTATAAGTATTCTAATTCTGGAAGTAATATTTTGAATTATGCCCCCCTCCTGGAAAAAATCCTGCGGACGCCCTTGACTGTGAGGGCTCTCGGAAATAACGCAAAGTTTTTATGTACAATGATTTATTTTAATTCGGACAAAGACGTTATGTACATTATTCACAAGGAAATCGTGCGAACCGCGAACGCGTGCATCGAGAACGCGCGTGAAAAAAAGCGAGGACGCATAAACGCGACGATGCCGCACGACGCGTGGAGCAAGCAACTCTGAACCGCACGAAGCAAGCGATTTCGAAACTCGCGAAGCAAGCAGCTTCGCGAACTAGAAAACTTGAAATTAGCGAGTACGTCAATGCGTTTGAGACAAAGAGCGCGGAGGCCCGGAGTTTCATACCCTCGTTTTCTAGAAGTTTCCGGACCATCTCGTACGCGGAGCCGTTAATACGAATATTGTGACGGTCAAACGGCCGAGACAAACAGCTGATACGAAATCATACGCGTCGAGACAAAGCGTGTTTATTACACGTTAGCGTCTCTGCTGTTTGCGAGCGGCGATTTATGCTAGAAAAACTAAGCACGCAACACCGATCGTGCCGTTAGCACGATATTTTGACAGAGCGGTAAAACGGCGAAATTATATTGCGCGAAAGATATTGAAAATTTAGTTGCATGAAAATTATATTGGTTCGATCGCGAACAAGGATAATAGAAAATTTTTTAAACAGATATGGCCACATTATTATCTTTATGATGCAGTCTAATTTTAATAATATTAAGTTATGCCAAAGATATTTTTGATACAAGGAGAACGAAAAATGAAGATAAATTGTGCTTGACTTAAAAAAATTTTCCATGAATCTTGATGATCTCTCGTGTTCTTATTAAATATGCAATTTGATTTCGTCACGCACTTAAAAATATAGCACATTAAAATACTGCAATTAAAAATTAAAAATAAAAATTTGTTATTCCGCATATTAAATAACGAATTTATGGAAACTGACATTTCAGGCTGATAATATTGTAAAACGTTGTTCAACTACTTGTTTATGTAATACTAATAAATCATCTCAAATGTGAATATTAGTAACTGATATAATTAATTTATTAAATTCCAATATAACTTATTATCTCAATAATTGTTATCTCTATAATATCAAACACGCTAATGCCGAATTTATATTTGTCAGCGATGGTTGACTCTCCTTATGGAAGCCAATATTTATTTCTATCGTAAAACGAACGTATTTGTTAAATAATCATATGTTCGCGCGACCATGTAATTCATGTTCTAATATTAAGCATCGAACTTGAGCAGATTCGTTATTAAATATAAGCAGACAAAAATTGTGTACGTGAAAATGCATATATTTATGATTTTATTATTACATATATCCATGATGACTTGAATTTTTCTGTTACCTTGAAGGTCAGTCGATTAGTTTAAATGTAATGAATCAATTAAATCTGTACTATGTTGTTTAACATTCGATGGTGCCACGACAAAAAGGTGTAAGCGAAAAAAATCTGAAAATGAGATTATTATGGAAAACAGGTCGTAAGCCAGATAAGCCTTGCGTTTAACACTACGGTTATATTCACTAAAAATTCGAGAATCGTTAATTTTATTGCTAGTTAAAAAAATTGCACTTTGAATAACATGTTTTGAATTTTTCTCAATTTTTGGATCTCCTGTAAAATTTGGTAAAAGCCGCTTACGCCTTTTTGTCGTTACGACGTCGATATATACATATACAGGGTGTCTGAGAGACCACCCGTACACCCCTTTTAAAATGAAGGGAAGTGGTTTTTATCAAAAATCTCAACAATTTTGATAAGTAAATCGGGTACGCTCTATCGAATAGTGATATTTTTATATTCCGGTATTGACTGGAAATGAGCTATCTGGATTGGAAGTCGAATTTTTTAAATAGAACATGGCACTTTTTATTGCAGATTCGGATATTTCACTCACCCAGAAACGCAGTTAAAATTTATTTTTTCGTTACACTTTCAAGATCATTTCAAGATCAATGGAGACATTTTCAGAAAAAATGTTTGAGACAAAAGTTTCTCATTTTTTGCGTGTAATCTGAATAAAAAATCCGAATCTGCAATAAAAAGTGCCATGTTCTATTTAAAAAATTCGACTTCCGATCCAGATAGCTCATTTTCAGTCAGTATCGAAAGATGAAAATAAGAGCAATTAAGAGTCAACCGCTGGCGACACAGTGCGCAATAGATAAAATATAATGTTTTCATTGACCATTTCTCCTATCTATTATTGCATTTGAATATAATGAGCTTATTAATTTAAAATTTTTCTATAAAATATAATGTTCTTTAATAAAAAATCATGATATAACAATAAAACCGGATATTTCGAATCTTTATCAACGGACAATATATTAAAACATCTCAAAAGAATTCACGTGGTGGAGACCATAATGTCAAATATGTGTCGTTCACAAACGGTTACAAGACCGAGTGGAATAAGATCCAACCAAAGCCTAAAAAGAAGACGACAAAGTCCCAATAGTTAAAAATTGAAAAGTATAAGAGAGCAATGTCACAAAGAACGAAAAGTCACTCACCACGAGAACACAAATGAGGCACAAGAATAAATAATACATAGCACACATTAGTCATCAATTAAGTCGAAATAATGTGATAAAAAGTCAAAAGTTAACACAAAATAATTTAAATAAAAATTAGTCAAGTGACAGTCAAAATTAAAATGCACGAAATGAAGAGAAAATAAGATGTCACGACTAGCGACAAAGACCGATTAAAACAAAAAAACTGATAATTCAAACGAAGATTCATTAGTAGAACATATAAAGAGGACAGTAAATATTTATAATTTGTTTAAAATAGAAGCGTAAGCATGATGTAAATAATCGGTATCGGACTGGAGATTGAGACCGTTCCTTTGTCTTTTAATATACATCATTTCTGATATTAATCTCTTATTTAAATAACATAAAATAAACTAAAAAACAAACAAAGTAATAATGTAAATAAATATCCAAATAAAGAAATTTAAATAAAATTAACATACGTTTAGTAATATACTTATCTAATAATAACATTAATTAATATGTAAAGAGCTAATAACATTTTAAGACTTTTACATTAATACACATGTTTCTGCTAATCAAATTTCGAAAACATGTATTACATATGTAGTTTTAACAATTTCCTTGCTAAACTCAACATCTGGATTTATTATGGAATTTATGCGTAAGATTATATTCTTTTAGATCTTACCTTGACTATATATTTACAGTTTTAATTCAATTTCCTCAGTTATTAAGTTGGTCGTTTTAGATGTAAATTATCTTCCGCAGAGAGATCTTGAAAACATGCGTGGTTTTCTTTCAAACAGCATGCGAATTATTTCATGCGGACTTTGATACTTTGTTTTATTATCCTCCTTCCTTGGGCAAAGTATACCTAAGCAGGAGTTTGACGAACGACGCGCCACCGATAGGCACCTGTGACCGCGTTCGGGCTTCCAGTCGTCAGTCGAGAGCCGGAGTTGGGTCTGATCGGACCCACAGCTAACAGTACTCTGACGAGGTTTCTTGAACGGAAAAATAGAAACACTTTCACCGGGATGCTGAGGGAAACGGTATTCGTTTTCGCGGCGCTCGTCGTGTTTGCCGGTGCCACAGTAGTTAATCAATGCGGGACTGGTACGTAAAATACCGAGCAGAAGTATATAAATATTACGAAAAATACACTAGTCTACTCAAAGGCAGTTGCAGTTTTTAATATTTCATATTCAAAACGTTTTATGTTGCCGTTTCAGCACTGTAATAATTTATTTTTCTTCCTTTAATCTTTTAAGTTGATTTATTTATTCATGTGTGTGTGTGTGTGTGTGTAGCACCGTTACGTAAATATATAGCCGATTGTATATAACGGATTGATGGATGGAAACTTATATATATATTGAATTATAATTAAATGACAAAAAAAATAAGTAAAATAATGGGTGCGGGTATTATCAGCCAGGTAATCAGTGCGCAAATCTTTTAGCGTATCACAATAATATTTAATTACATCGTTAGCGAAATATAATGTTTTAAACGCGTTTCGACTTTCGAGTCATTTTCACCGGAATGTGAACGAACCAGATTTTCAAACATTGAGATGTGCATGAGTATATCGCAAACCAAGGTCGACCATATCATGTTAAAAATTTCAAGTATCCTTTACCCATTCCAGTTCGACGGCCGAAGAGATCCATTCGAATGGTAACCTTGGTTTGCGGCACTCACGCACATCTTAATGTTTAATAATCTGGTTCGTTCACATATTCCGGTGAAAATGACTCGAAAGTGAGTCGCGTTTAAAACTAATGTTACATATAATTATTTCGCTAACGATGTAATTAAATATTATTATGATACGTTAAAAGATTTGCGCACTGATTACCGTGCTGACTCCCATATTCATTATTTTACTTTCCTTTTTGTGTTTTAAACACGGGGAGTCCTAACTAAATCTATTGTTTTTAAATAATTAAATGACCAACAACAAAGTTTCAAACACGCGCAAAAGAGAATTTTCTACAGATGAAGTGTTACGTGTTACAAAAAGTTTGTAGAAATAATTATAAAATTTATTTTTAAATGTACTAAGAGTCATGATCGTCTTTTGATGTCACTGGAAAAGTCACAGACTTCAACATGCTTATTTTAAAATTAAGACTGCTTCTCTTTACGTGAGAGGACATCGCATTGAACACGATCACCTTCGTAACCTTTCTCGGCGTTGCATTGCGTTAAAATTTTATTATATAGAACGTTTCTAAAACATTTGACTAAGTTTATCAATGCATTTTTCTAATTATAATAATATATATATACTTTGGTTGGTCGTACGCGCGGGGCCGGGAAAATAAAATCTCAGTCAATTAAGCGTAAAAGAAGTTAACGTTTTATTTTAGGCCAAAGTATAGACGTCCAATTCAGCGCGTGTCTAACGATCGATTCCCCGATTTTACATGTCCGAGATCGGTTGTCCCTGTGACCCTCTGTTCGGGCTCTTTCTTCCACGATCACAATATTTTCTACTGGTCACGAGGGTTATTATTTCAGTTAATAAAATGTTTAAAAGTAGTCGTTAGGAAATACACAAAAGAAATAAATTAAAATGTAGAAAATAATAAAGAATCGATAAAAAACGCAAAAGAATATAAAATTGTAAAGAATATAAAATTGTGGAGAATTGTAAAAGATATCTATATGGCTGAAATTAAAGGGGAGCGATCGAAATTCGCCGACTATTCACCTCCGATCCGAGCACCGTGTCTGCGTGTATCGCCTGTGCGTGTGCGATATATGAGAGTGTGTGTCTTCAAAATAAAGACTCATCGTATGTTCGACTTTAAGCCGTGATGATATAATCGCCACAATACATATATATATAATATAATATTATATATTTATCCTTGAAAAATGTTATAAGCATGTAGGTATGTAAATCATTTTTCCAAGTTTTCCAAAAGAATCTAATCTTTCAACTCACAAGGGAAAGGAATTTATCGGAAATTCGATATGTTTTATCTTAGGACCATTAGCTAGCGACTGAAAATTGCTTATAAAAATTAACAAACATAGAGATAAAAATAGAAAAATATGAAAGAATCTGGTCAAAATCCATGATCAAGGCAAAATATAAAAATAGTACATTTTGTCAGATAGACTACACACATGTGTGTGTATGTGCCTGTATTCAGTCGCACATTTTGTTATTTGATATTTAATTATGTGTTTACATTTTGCTATCGATTCATATTTGAGCAATAATAATATTTATATATGCTTATATTATCATACTTATAATATTGTATATTATAATAATTTATTTAAATATTGAAATATTTTCCAACGTTTATATATATATATATATATATATATATAAGTCTCAATTAACATGTAATATGTGATAAAAGAATGAATTTGACATATGCTTGCATGATACTTTTTCCGTAGAATATATTGAAAATTTGATCAAATATTTTAGGAACATTCTTTATAAATGAGATACGATTTTCGAAACTTGAAATTTTTTCTGTGACATATTGCTATATATCATCGGGCACTCCTACTAAATTTTCTCGAGCATCGTACACGTGTCCGTAATCGTACAACAAATTACTCAAATAGAATTTTTTCTTCAGAGATCATCGGGAATCATCACGCGAGTTGAGCATCGAGTAATTATGTCGGAGATTGTTTCTCGTACTCGTGGCAGAAGCTATAAATAGTGTTCTCGTAATTTTATTACTGCACGATGCGCTTAATGACTGCTAATTATTAGAGATACAATGTGAACGAGGCAACGAGCTGTAATATTGTTATTAATTATATAATTACTTAGGAGAAACATAATTAACACACGGTGAAAGTGATGAGCGGAATACTAACGTGAGCGTTAATTCATCGACATGCTTCATCATTAGAATTTCAATGTCAATTTTGAAACTTCGCGTCCTCTGGAGCATGTAACATATTTGATTTGTACAAATTTTTAAGCACAGTCTCTCTGTCGATATGCTAAAACACGCAGTGATCGAAACCAGCAGGAAAGAATATATAGTATAGAATATAGACGGACCGATATTTTGTGAATATCGTTAAAATTGCAATTGTGGTTTTTAGATGTTAGTACAAAGGTACTACGTTACTGATAATATGTGCAATTACATACATTACATGTCTACTTTTAATAATATGCTTGTTTGAAGAGACGCGTCTTATCGAACAATGCTTTTAGTCGAAATATGTTTTTAAATGTGTTCAACTAATTGTGTGCTGAATTGTTGCATCGCAATAACTATATATATATATATATATATATATATATATATACATAAATATGCAATAAACATATATGATAAAAAAGTTCATACATCTGCAAAAAAGTCACATCCACAAAAAGATTGCACTTACAAAGTGCTGCATGAGAAAAATTAAAATTACTCATTTATGTTCGTGTGTGAGTATTTAATTTACATTCGTTTTATTGTCTAGGATTTCTTGCTGACTGGCTGTCTAGTCATTTTAACACTGACCTTCAGTTGCGGATACAATCATAATCATGAAAAGTAAACGTAACATTATTTTTTAACTTGGATAAATTTACATTTATCGTCTCATGAAATGCGTTCTAAATCAACTTAAGGAAAACCATTTATTAATTTATGTTTAAATTTAATTTTCTATATCGCCAGTAGTAATAAACACGTGTAATAAATTTTTATGTCGACCCAACTGGCAAGAGATGGTAATCTATTGGTTACAACGTATCAACCATACGGATTGTGGTCCTCTACGTGTAATAAGTTTAATATTAATAAATGCTAAATGGGAGGGTGTTGGGGGGAGGGGGGAGAATCTAATAGATGCTTTAGCATTTATTAATATTAAACTTATTACACGTAGAGGACCACAATCCGTATGGTTGATACGTTGTAACCAATAGATTACCATCTCTTGCCAGTTGGGTCGACATAAAAATTTATTACACGCATTTATTAATTATTAATGTCGATTAATTGATTGACATAATTTTCTACTCTTTATGAGATTATATTAATTCAGCTATCTAAGGAAAATTTGTTGCTACCGATATCCAATGAATTTTTCAAAATTCTTAAGAGTTAATTATTAATTAAATCTAGCGTGAGTAGATATCGTACGATAATCGTATGATACGTTCGTCTTTACATCTAAGCCATTACTTTCTCTTAAGCCTTGTGTCCACAATGCTAGAAATCGGTCCGAGATCTCGGACCGATTTTTAGCATCGTGGACACAAGGCTTTACTTCACATTCCTAGACACCGCAATGACTTTGGAATCTCTGTGAAGAAGTTCAAGTATCTCAAGGCGATCAACCTTCAAGTTGTAAAATTTTTTGCTACCATTCATCTTCTATTTTTTTTTTACTTAAATGTATGCATATATATGTGTATTTTTTTCCGGACAAAAAGCGCGTGTAATACTATTTTATTAATGTCAAATTACGTAGCCTCTTGTGAATGAAGTCATATGGTCTGTGATTAATGTATTTGTAACTTACATAACCGAATATTTCGAAACCGAGCGAAAATACAGCGGAAGATACAAATTACACTCACGATACCTTATTCATTCATAATTTATGATTTCAGAAACTCCGTTCGAGGATTCCACGCAGATCAGCGTATCCGACTGCGACAAACCTGAATGTCTGCTGAAACAGGGAACGACTGTCGTCATAGAGATCAAACTCGTGCCTAATAAAGAAATACAGAGCTTGATCAATGACGTATCCGCGCTTCTTTTTGGTGTACCCTTACCTTTTGTGGGAGTCGACGGAACAAATGCCTGTGATAACATTTACAACGTCGATGGTAGCAAAACCGGGTGCCCCTTAAAGCCAGGCGTCGAATACTTGTACAGAAACAGTTTCGCCGTTCTGCCAATATATCCCAGGGTAATTTTAAAAACTTTTTCAGAGTTTAAGGGATGATTCACAATTGTGCGTGTTTATCAATAATTAAATATGTTATAACGCAAGCCGCTTATATTATTGAGGATAACTTGACAATGATAACGGCTGCTTCTTTTAATTATGCGCAATTTATTTCTTTCGTAACTGGTTGATTACAGCTTGTTGCAACAAATGTTTATCATAACTTTGTTTGCAGGTTGCATTGGTCGTACGTTACGCATTGCGGGAAGGAAATGACAGAGTTATATGCTTCGAGGTACCATCGAAGATTACGAAATGAACTGCTTCGTGTTGCTGACTTCGGCATATTACAATTAAAAGCTATAGTGTGTGTAGTCGATGTAACTCTGACAATGAGCTTATATAATTTAATTGGCCAATATTATGTAGCGTTGCATGCAAAAACATAATCCAATACAAAGCATTATATATCATATTGTGATGTGTATATAAGACATTTTTAATAAAATAACTTTGTATTTTTAATCAAGATTTTGTTCCACCTATTTTATCTACTTTCTTGCATAAAGTTTTAATAGGATTTTTGTTAGAGATAAAGTTACTGTGCCAAACACTTTTATACACGAATTATCAATAAATACATGAGAAGTTCATTAAAACAATTATTAGCAGCATTAATTTTTTAACTTCGTCTATAATTAATAATTGTTAAGTATTTAATGTCTATAATGAGCAAGTGACTAATCACGTAGATTATAATGAGTAACTTCCACTAACGATTAAATAATGTAATAAGTAATTATAAATATTATAATATTTTAGATGCGTGTATGGCATGTAAGTAGTAACATATGTAAGCTAAATGGATATTTTTTTCACATTTAACTGTGAATATTTAGAGAACTTTAATATGGCCGATTGCTGATAATATTGCAATAACGAATATGCTTCGTAAGCATATAAATATAACGACCCAAGTCTATATACAGGGTGTCCGGTAATAATCGGATCGCCTCTCGTGAGCAGTTAGAGCAGGTTGAACTGAGCAAAACATAATTCAGGAGTTTGCCCTAATCAACTCCTAAAGGGGCAAATCTAGATTCGGGGGTGAATTATAAATAATTATAGGGTGTTGCCTGACATGGGGTTGTGCTGAATTTAAATTGTTCATTGCAATCAAAGGAAAGTTTTTTTTGGAGTCAAAATGGATTTAAAGTAGTTAAATACCGTAGAGAAGCACGGGTATCAAGCCATCTAGTTAATCATACAATCATATGCCAATATTGCGATTTCAGTTTCAGCAATTTGCTTCTGTGTGCTCGGAATATTTTTGTCGTCGGAAGTGCAATCTATTCGCGATCATCATCAGGTTTGTATAATTGTATTATCATCCTATAATTTAATTGCGACAATACCATTTTCTGCGACCTTATTATTAAAAATAATATTTTCAAATCATATTTCAAATCTCTATGATTTACAGTATGTAAGAAATAAATCTTTTTATTCCTGTAAAGCCGTTATCTTCATCTTGAACCTGAAGATACGTGGCACTTTTCCTATAGGATATATCTTCTCTCTTTCGCAGCATTTATTTCGCACAACGCATCTTTTAAGTAATACTTTACGACGATTATTATTAATATAATGTTTATCTTGTGCGCATTGAATTTATATTATGTATAACATAATGCGTATTCAATTCGTATTTCGCACGGCTAAAACTGAGTTGATGCATGCCCATTATTGCGATGTTACCAACGGTGGATCGAACAGTATTCACGGGTATAATCAAGCCCCATAGGTAGGAGTCGAGGCGAGAAATTTACACATATGAATATTAAAAAATGTCGAAAAATGAAAAAAAGGCAACTTGCAAATGAAGCATATAACTCGACAGAGAGTGATTCCCCGGAATATGTGTGTATACAGCCTTTGTGAAAATCGCATGAAAATGACAAAGAGAAATTCGATGCGCCTCTTTTTCCTAAAGCAGCCGGGTTTACAAGAACGAACGCGTTTATGAGATATTGCGAAGAAACTAATGAGCAGATTTCAGGAGGCAATAACACTTTGACGATTGAAACGTATACTTCGTTAGGATACGGAAGGGACGCGCGTGTAAATAATAAATATAAATTTCTTTAAATTTTTATAAAGAAGAAAATGAAGATTCCGTGGGATTTTTTTTCTCAGCGGGGGACGACAATGTAACGAGAAGACGAAAATATATTAAAAGGCAATTACCCGCACGAACGCAATAAATCCACCTATCACGCAGCCACGACGTTTCCCTTATGGTTTATCGCGCGTGTCATAGCCCTTTTCACCGGCATAATCTCGACGGCAAATTTATAACGTACATTTAACGTTCGGTGGCCCGCAGCACCGCGCCGATACGATCGTCGCATTTCAATCGACGGGAATGTCGGGTAATAATTACGCACAGAGGCGGTGACTCTTTAATTACGATATTGGACCGTTCGCAAGATCCGCGAGATTAATCCGCTTATCGCGTTCCGAATGGCACGTTGTTAACGAGCATTGCTTTAAACAACGCCGAGATATTAAGAAATAATAATAGCGGAATATTTTATAAAACGTTAAGCGGTGTCTACAATGGGATTTTAAGGCGTAAGGCTTAAGCATATCGACCAATCACAGTCGAGCGTTCTAAACGTAATACCGCAATTTTTCAACTTATTAAAAACGAAAACCAAAACGATAGAACGGTCAAGAATAAAACAGGCTGACATACGGAATTCGGTGCTCTTTTTTTTCGCAAAACTATCGCATGGCTTTTTGCCATGGCCGGCGATAACCCCCCCAACGGGTACGATCTTGGGGAGTTGGGATGGCCCAGTATCCCGAGGGCTTGAAAATCCAACGACGAAGAAGCTAATTGTACACATTGCTGTCCGAAAACTTGGGGGAGGGTTGCCCAGTATTCCGAGGGTGTAAAAACCCAACGACGGGGAAGAGCAAACCGAACACAGCATTGCCACGAGTCGCTCAAAGGCTCTTATGTGGCAAATTGGGGAGTGGGTTGCCCAATACTCCGAGGGTGTAAAAACCCAACGACGAAGAAGAGCAACCTCAAATCAAATCGCCGCCGATCATATAAACGATTCGTTGCATCGCATTTCCGGGAGTGCCGCGTGAAAGACTCATTGCGATAATCCATGCGATCGTAATTATCAGCGTTTTTGTAGTTTTCGGGAGTACCGTACTCAGGGGAAGTTAACTGTCAACACAGCATTACCACGAGTCGCTCAATGGCTCTTATGTGGCAAAACGTCCGTTTTCTTGGACAAATTGGGGATGGGTTGTCCAGTACCCCGAGGGTGCAAAAACTCAACGACGGGGAAGAGCAACCTGAACACAGCATTGCTACGAGTCGTTCAAGGGCTCTTATGTGGCTTCAAATCGCCGCTGATAAGCGGTGTGTCGCGTCGCATTTTCGAGAGTGCCGTACAAAGTGTCGTGCAATTTTAATAATTAGCATGTAACCGTGTTCTTTCCACGTTGTCGGGCGGGATCGCTACCTCGGCGAAGGAGCCTCATCGCTGTCCCTCACGTCAGGTGGACGAACGCGTTCGTACCGACGGGGAGTCATAATAATTTTCATCGTGGAGAGTTATTTCTCGTTGGTTCCCACGGGATCCATCCGCGACGCCTAGTTCGGTGTCCCGTTGAAAGTTTGAGATTCCCTTTGCAGGGCTGAAATTAAACCCTGGTTTTCTCTCTCCTAGTAGTTCCTGGAAGCTGTCATTTTCGCATTGAATCAAAGATGACAATCGTTTGAACAATTGTTCTACAATCGAGTCGCGAAGTAAATTAAATATTTCGAAAGAAGATTTTCTACTTTCTTTTTATGACATGTTCTTCCATTAATATTAATAGCAGCATCAGTTTTATTTTAATGATGACACTTGATAGTCGTATGAATATGGATAGAACGATTGTTGTCAAATATCAATTATCAATTTAGTAAGTCTAATTTACGAACAGTTTGCCTACTTTTGGCAAACGGGTCTATGACAATTACTTCAAATGTATTGCAGAGACGTTTGTGTCAAATTACGATAAATAAATGATTACATATATTACATTTCATAGGTCAGTTGCCTGAAAATGGATAAACTAGGACAGATTACGATTTAATATTTAATCCTGGATGAATAAGATAAAATTCGAATTAATATTTAATCCTGGACAAACTCAGATAAAATTTTATATGAAATCTCAAATTAAAAACGTATGGTTGAAAAAAATCCAAATGTACTCAAGACTTTTGTAATCTATACAACTATATTTGGCAAAAACGGGATAGTCTGTATAAAAAAGCATTAAAAAAGCATAACTTTATAATTGTATAAACGATAATAAGATTAAAAATTGTATTTTGACGTGAAATAATAATGAAATAAAAAATAAGAAAAAATATAAATAAAAATATAAAACAAAAATACATACGAAAAAAGAGGATCGCTGATTAAAATCGGCGGGGTGGTGGAGGGTCTCTACAGACTAATATATTTTTGCTAGATTAAATTTTATATAAAACCTCAAATTGAATTGAAGGCGTTTAAAGAGCGGATATAATGCAAATATAATAGATATTCGAAAAAGCGACGATTTAATGGGAAATATGGACCAATTGGCATTTAGCCATTTCTTTTCCACACTTTTCTTTCAGATTTTTATAATTATTATAACTTAGTAAAAAAATTAATAAAATAATTAGCGTAAAAGGACAGTTTTCTAATTAAAACAGTGAATAATAATAATCGTTTTGTACGCAACTGTCGTATGTACAAATGCAATGTACAATATCGAGTTTAGATTTTCGTGTTTGAGACGATTATTAGTCTCTACTATTATTCCAGGAAAATTATCTCTATCGCGTGAAAGCGTTGAATAAAGTTCACCGCCTCGGGGTACTTTCAAGATGTTTACAGGTGCATTCGTCTAAATGTTCGCGAACTGGCGGCTATCTGAGACTTCCTACTGATAAGTCATCGGTCCAAAAGTCATTAGCAATTCAATTTATTCATCAGTTTCCTGTGATTCTACGTCGTTACGTCTCCGTTCACGATTTACGTAATCTCTGAAAAACGCGTGCAAATCACATGGAGCGACGCATACGAGAACATGTCGCCCGGTGGCGATTGAAAAACTGGCTGTCTGTATAGTGAGATACACAGATAGTAAATAGGTACTGGTTTGAACAATGATGTACATTTGATAGCAAAACGCGGTGGTGACCCCGTATCTCAGAATGTTACGTTCGCATCGCATAATTGCTGGCGGAGTGACGATAGATTTATATCGACAAGAGAAGCGTTAATTATACATCGCGCGTATATGTATAACTGCAGCTCGTATATGCCGAATAAAATATTAAATTGATTGGCGACAATTAAATGACGCTATATTAAACAATATTACGTATTAATAAATAATTAATCTCGCATTAATATGCACATGACGATATTTCAATGTAGCGCCATTATTTCCAATTGCACAGTATATAGTGTTTCAGACTTGGCATAAATCACCTTTCTTCAATCAATTTATCAGATTTCAGAATTTTTGATTGATCTTAAATTGATTTTTCTAAATCGTGCGGTTAAGACTTCTTTAATATTTTTTTTATTAAGAAAGATGTATATTATATATATAAATGAGCTTCAGTAATAGATACCCGGTAAAAAAAGTTTATATATAATCAAATATAAATATATATAATTCTATATAAAATATGTATCTATTTTTTCTTATAATCTTTTATAATCTTATAATCTCTGTCTGTGTATATAGAAAAAATATAAGAAAAATAATTGAAAAATATTTAGAAAAATAACTTTTGCATTGTTTTTTTTACAAAAAGGAAAATTGCGATTAGATTATACAATATTCTATATATAATTACATGTACCATTTTATATATTTATATATGATATGGACAATTTTTTCTCATTTCTTCAAACTTCACTTTTTATTTAAAAAAACAATGCAAAAATTACCCTTCGAATTTTTTTTCAATTCTTCTTATTATTTTTATTGTGCATATGCACACACAACACACACACACACACAGAAATTATACAAAGAAAGAAAACATATATGGAAAATATAATTATACATACATATATATATATATATATATATATATATATAATATATCCATATATATTTTCTAATATCATTTATATTTGATTATAATATCATTGATACTTAATTATGGGTGCTTTCCATTTAGTGACACAAGTCGACACAAACGTCGTTCTATCTTTCTCAACATTCAATGAGTAATAAAGACAGAATGACACTTGTGTCGACTTGTGTCACTAAATGGAAAGCACCCGATATATAGACTTTTTATTGTGCAGTCCGCTCTGTATCAAACATGTATACAACTTACTTTTCTAGGTTGTTTCCCACTCTCTCTTTTTCTTAAAATGTTTCTTGCACCACAGCTCGCGAAAAAAAACGTGTGTACTGTGTACTACGGGTGTGGACGTTTACGTAACGTGTAAACGTACGTGTAAATGTCCATAACGTATTAGGATTCGTGGATTTGCTAAGTCCAATACCTACGCGGATCGGTCATCTCCGCATTTAATTTTCAGCCGCTTTTCTAACCGCTTACGCCATCTGTCCTCCTCGGCGCTACTCCTCATCTCACGCCGCCATCTTTGCCTCGCGCCGTTCCGCGCCAGTTTCAGAGCGTTACAACTGTTTACAAGTGGGTCTGTTCTTTATAACTGAACTGGTTGCACTAGTTCAGAGTTTATCGTTTTTACTTCATATTGGAAAGAAAAAGATGAACTCTGAACTAGTGCAGCCAGTTCAGCTATAAAAAATAGACCCAATGCGTACGGGCGAAACGCGTATCCGATCAGCCTGCGATCGTCGAATGTCGGGTGATTATTGGCGCCGAGACGCGTCGATTATTACGCGCGATCGCCATTAATCGTAACCTGCGTCGTCAATCGATTTCGCGTTACGGGTCGGATTCGGACATCGGTCCATCGGTCCGTCGATTCATCGGTCCATCGCATCGGTCTGGTCGTTTAGAGCGACGTTAGCAAGTCACGGCGATAACGTTCGCCTCGTTTCGTTTACGACACTCGATTCGCGGTTTACTGCGCTCGTCGCGTATTGCGACTCGCGCTGAAATTCGCCGCCGCATCTTTTTAATTCGCTTATTAATCGCGCGCGTAAAGTGACCGAGCAGACGATCGTTGTCGACCGAGTACTCCGGAAATTCGTATCGTCGTGTCGGTGTGTTCGCCCATATTTGATTCGCGGCCGATTGAACGTCGCAGTGCTCGCTTATTCACAGATTTATTCGAAGGTAAATTATAATCCTATTCTTATATTCTATCCAGATAGCACAAGGACGTCCATTGTTAATCCATTGGACATCCGATTTTGAACATTGGGACGTCCATGCAAAATCCAAATAAAGTCCGTCAGACGTTCGATGAACGTCCATAAGACGTACATTTGTCACAACTTTGTACGTCCACGGAATGTCCGAAACATACCCGATTTTACCCGCGTGAAGTTAGCCCCGTGAAGGTAGCTCATTCGATTGCTCATCGTTTGCAAAACTTTATTTGTTAATAACTTTTTAACTAAGAGTGTGCAAACGAAAAATCGATCTGTTTAGGA
>NJRQ01000100.1:124007-138611 GCA_003063805.1 Aphaenogaster ashmeadi
AATAATTTTGTTGGATCATCAAAATAATTATGTAGGACACTCCAACATAATGATAATGCTGCAAAAAGTTTTGATATTCTAGCAACTATTTTAGGCGTCCTACATAATTATTTTGATGATCCAACAAAATTATTTTTCAGATCTGTATCTGGCCAAATTTTTTAATATTTCAGGAAAACCATTCTTTCCGTGTGGTAGTGGTGTCGCGTACTGCTCGTGGATGAGCGACTTTAGTGGATATTATATAGACATACAAACGTGTCCATTTTGGGATATTTTTAGAGTCCACAAATATATATCCTATGGATATCTTTATAAGGTCTATGGACATCCCGACAAGAAATGGAGATAAAATGGATATCCATAGGATATCCTGTGCTGTCTGTGTACTTTATTCTCTTGTTAAGTTCACTTTAGTTAGATGATCTATAATTTGCAGATTTCAATAAGATTTTAGGATAAAATTCTCTTTATTATTTTTAACATTTATAAAAGTTTTAATTATATTTTATACTAATTTATAACTTATATAATTTTTAGAATTCTATATATTGTGTTTTATTAAATTTATATTTTATAATTTTTCATATTTGTAGTTTTATATTAATATTGTATTTAACATTTATTTTCATAATTTTATATTTAAATTTTTCATAATCTCACAATTATATTTATACTTTATAATTTTAAAATTTTATTTATAACTTTCAATTTATCGTTTCATGTATATTTTATGTCGTGTATTTTAAAATATATTTTATATATGCGTGCATCTTGAATTTTCTCAAATATGTTTCATACTATATGACATAACAGAATTTTATCCTGAATTCGTAGATCGATATAAATTATTAATTATCCAAAAATAATATGAGCAGTACGCGGCATCGCCGCCAGATGGACGCAGTAGAGTCTATTTTCTCGTAAGTAAAAACCATACAGGATAGAATAAAAGACGCAGCATTATGAGATTATTCACTCATGTTCTAATAATATGATTCTTTAAAGGAGAGTCCCCAAAAGTGGATTCTAAGATGAGAGTAAAGAGATGTTACTTTGACAGTATAATTATATAATTAAATTAAATTACGACGAAAGAATATTAAAAACAAAAAGAAATGAAATAAGTGTAAGGGAAGAGAACAGTAAAATAGAACACGGCACATCTCGAGGCACTCTTAACTTTATTCGGAGTAAAGTACAGATGTGTCGCGCTCGGACGCTGGAGAGGATCTGAACTTTCGAGCGCGCAGCACGTCCGCCAGCAATGATCGGTAAGGATCGGTTGCCATGGAAACCAAAAATAACAGGAAGATAAAACGATCCGCTATCAGCCGCCAAAGCCTTCGCGACGGCGGCGGATCCTGTGTAGGCAGGACCAAAGTCCGCTTAGATCGCGAACCGAACGGCAGCATCTGATTGATGCTTACACAAGGTTCGTTAAGACATCTTAAATAGGATATCTCTAGGACATCGAGTGCTATATATCTTATATAATAATATATCTTACGATATTTCTAAAGTTCACCTGGACATCGTTTAAGATATCCATAGGATTACGGAAAGAATGGTTTTGCTAAAATATCTAAAAATTTGGCCAGATACAGATCTGAAAATAATTTTGTTGGACCATCAAAATAATTATGTAGGACGCCCAAAATAGTTGCTGGAATATCAAAACTTTTTGTAGCATTATCATCATGTTTGAGCGTCCCACGTAGTTACTTTTGATGGTCTAACAAAATTATTTTCAGATCTGTATCTAGCCAAATTTTTAGATACTTCAGCAAAACCGTTCTTTCCGTGATGTCACATAAGTGGACACTTGTGCATCGCTGGATGTCCACCGGATATCTGAGACCATCATGGGATATCTTATGGTTATTGCGATATCCAAAAATGATGTTTGTAGGACGTCCCTCGAATAAAGTGTGCTGTGTGAGTAGGGATAAGTCGAGAAGGAAAAAAAGGCGGCGCCGGCACAGCGGCCGATAAGTCAATTTATTTATGATACCTGCGTAATTATTAATTGACTGATTACCACTGCGCTTTGATAAACGCCGCGATTAAATAGAGGGAGAGGGAGAGAGAGGATTGATGCTTTATTCATTCGTTATTTCATGAAATTTGCGAAATATGCGGTGCGTGACTGCGGCACCCGTCTCTCTCTCACTGTCACCAAACCAGTGTGACAATTTTTCACTTTTCCCGTTTTTCGTCGATACTCCTTTTTTTTCAACAAAATCAAAAGTCAATAATTAATATTTGCATGAGAAATGTTGCATATAATCAAATTACGCCGAGTCGGATATTTCCGTGTTCCGTACCAATTATTAAAGTATGAAAGTAAACACAGACTGATATAAATTGACTGAATTATTTCCCGTTTACATACTATTCATTTTAAATATTAATCAATGTACTCGCTACATGGGGTAATTAATTACAAATAGTGTACATTTGGCATGCGTACATATCCGAAATGGAAAGACGAGAATGCGATTTACGATCAATTATTTGACGTTTATATAAAATAGTAAATAAACTATTCGATTTAAATTAATTAATGTATATTAGTAGTATAGCAGCGCGTTTGTCAACATCTAATTTATGTTGCATAAATTAATTTTACGACCAAAAGTTAATTTATATACGGCAACCTCATGCGGCAATTGTCAAATGCCGTATAGCATATAAACACACCTATTTTGTGTGTGTATGTGTGTGTGTTTGATTTCGGTAAAACACTTTAGCATTCAATATTCAATAATTCCTTAATTGGATCAGGGACAGATGCGTTAATGAACCGGTCTCACTAACGATTTCATTTTATTGGAACTGCTTTATGTAATTGCGAAGGATTTGACTAAATAATGAATTATTAAATGCACTAAATATTTCTCTTTACATTTATTGTTGTTTCAATTGCAGTAGTTAGTAGTTCAGTGTGCCGGCTCAATTTTTGCTTCGCAGCATTTTATTCGCATTATATTCACGTATCGTATTTTGTTCGGAGTTAAAGCCATTATTATATAGTATATTTTACAGAGCTGAAGCATATTCATTCGAGAAACTTTTCAATGTTTTATATAACGCATTATGTTATCTAACTCCCTGCTAGAATTAAATGTCAGTGAGGTCTAACAGCTTGCGGAGTTACGCAATAGAGAACTAACTTTAAAAACCACTTCTCCTGCGGCGGTCTTTTCACAAAAGACAGTAGGAATAAGATTCCGTCCTCAAAGTAAAGATCGAATGAAAATTTCAAGTGTCGCTGGTTCGAACTTCTTAAGACAGAAAAATATTCCGAGAATCGAGTCCGTATTACAAAAAAAAAGCTAATCGAATCGCCGTCGATTGGAAAAATTTGTCGGGGAAGCGGGGGACGGAGGGAGGTTCATGAAAGTCCGCGTTCATTTTCGCGTGAACAGAATCGTTCGATGTGTGCGTGTCGCGTTCGGGTCCTTCCGATCGCCGCGGCGTTTAACAAGCTCGCGCGATCTTTAGCGTCATAACATAGTAACAATGGCATATTATATTATTTTCCGCGAAATATTGTTCCCGTGTCGGGTCGTATCGAGTGGTGTACCGTGTTCCACAACGTGATCGACGCGAACACGAGACGATAACCGCCGCAGCGGCGTTCGTGCCTCTCTCGATGTCACGAAATCTCATGCCCCGCGGTAATTAAATGTGATTTATGCAAAAATAACGGAAATATATATTGCGCGCGGGAGTAACGAAACAGGGTCGTTAACGTGCGTTTTACGAACTTTCGATGCATATACAATTTAGGATGGTAATAAGAATCTTTTAAGATTGTTTAGACAGTTCTCGGGAGAGTTTTCTCTTTTGCATAATTTAGAAGCCAAAAAAATATTATAAAACTTATCTATCTATGAAGAGAGCGAGATAATTATTTCTCAAAATCATATATTCTTTGTCGTCTATTTGATATATACAAAAACATGATTTTATATATAGAAACATGAAAGATTCAAGAAAAATGTTGAAACGGCTGTCATTCTAGCGTTAACATTTTCTGAAATTTATCGCTTCTGCAACATGTGATAACTGATCACATCGGCAAACTATAAAAGGCGAATAAAAAGAGGTGTCGATGAAGGGATGTACGAAAAACGTGAAAACGAAGGTTGACACGAGTAAACGAGTTAACGAGCCCCGGATGAAACCGTCGTCCGCAAAGTACCTGCCATTTTTCGTCCTCGAGAGGGACCCCTCTACATATTTACACACTATTCGCGACACATACACATGCATGCGTACACACACACACACACACACATATATATATATCTCTGCGGGAGAACGAGCCCACGCGACCCCGACGCGAGAGGAGTGGGTCGTTCCCTCCTCGGAGAGATAGCTTTCAGAGGACGCGCGGGGCATTCCTGCCTTTCAGGAGCTTTCAAGATGACCATGATCCGTGACACCGGTTGGGGAGCATCTGCTTCCTCATCCGCCTCTTTCGCCCCGAGGTCTCTCACCCTATCTCGATCTGTTCCTCCGCCGTCCCATCCAACGTCGCCCAGCCCCCGGCCGCGCCGACTTCTAGTCCTCTTAAACCACTATAAACCGTCTTCGACACTGAACCAAAAGCAAGCACTCGTGCACGGACGAGCGAGTACGCGCAAGCACCCTAACCCGACTATCAAGAGATACCTTCGTGCCGAACGGAATGGCCTGGGCTCCTCCCAGATTTAACGTTCACCGCGAAAATTGGCCGCTGTCTTGCGAATCGATTGAAATTATTATTCGAACGTCCGCGTGTACTCGAGAATGCACTCGTCGGCATGCATGCAGTGTTTCGCGTCCAGATCGGGAAAACAAATCGTCGAGAATTGCGAACGAGATATATCAAATCTGTTGTTCGTTTATCAATCAGTTATTATTACAACATTATGGCATGGGTACACTGTTTGCTGCGGTGTAATATGCAATATGTAGTTTGACATGTTATTGATTCCTTCGGCAAATTTAACGCAAATATTTGCGCCAAGAAGATATCGCAAACTGAATCAAAACCTTAAACGCGAAGGAAATACCGTATTAACTGTTACTCGACCTATTTATTTTTACTGAAAATAAAAAGCAGCAGTATCAGCTAAAATAATTATTTAAGCAATATCTTGGATAAATAAGAACTGAATACATTTGAGATGAACTAGATATATTGAACAAACAAGGAAAATAGAAAGAAATATCGATAGGTTCTATCTTGTCATAATGAAAGTGGAGAAATGGTTAGACGCAGATTGCGTATTATAATTATAAGGTTAAACAATTATTGCAAATTTTGAAAGGTACTTTGTTATGAGATCTTTTTTTTAGCACGACCGTTTTAATATCAATCTTTTCATTTTCAAATAATCTTTTCACCAATCTAGCTCATCCGTGCACTGCTCATAGCATAATTAGTCGAAACTCAGTATCAGAATTATGTGATTTGTAGCTGTGCATTTATATAGTTTGGTATTTCATGAAATATATATCGCGCCTGTATCGGTGCTTGCTTTTGACCTTTTGTATCGTACCAGTAGTAACGTATGTATGTACGTCGCATTCCGTGGGTGCAGAAGTTTCGAGTAATATGCAAATATTACGGCGCGGCTAATTACATGGGTATCGTAACAGTTTCAGCGACCCGCCTAATTTACGCTGGCCGTTATTTTACAACTATAATTTAAACCATTTATTTTTGCGTCGCACCGCTTCACACGATAAATAAGCAGAAGTGCCGCCTCGTGTCCTCTCGCGCTTTTTCTATTTATTTTTATCTTTAATCGCACGCTCCTGCGTATGCGCAGCTGGCAAATCCACGTGTATGTGTACTGCCGTCTCTTTCGCGTTCACCGATGTTCAATAGTATATATTCCCTTAGATACAGAAACGGGTATCTCTATCCCCCGGAGGGATACAGGTTCACCGTGTTACGTAAGCACACCCAATTATCAGTGAGCACAAATTCACATTAATAGTAATTATTTGTCTATTAAATTTACATCTCTCCGTGTACGAGTAGAGCGCGTCTGAGATTTCGGCGAATAAACGCGCGTTTTGTATCTTCTGATCGATGCGTTTACATCGATCGCAATCGACGAGCGATTAATTGAACGGACACGTACACAAACGAGTGCCTCAAACGTATATTACTTCTCCATCGTCTAATTTCTCGTCGAGATAAAATATCTGCCGGCAGAGTTTCCGGCGAGCCCCCAGGTAAACGTTTATCGATGCTATCGGGCCACTTCGCGCTCGCATATCGTTCTATTTCGCGGGGTGGAGGGTGGTCGGGACGACGCGACGGGATGTTGAGGAGCACGCGTGTGTGTCCCGCCGCTCATCCCTTTCGCTTCGCCCTCTGTCCACTTCGGCGACGTGCATTATTCGAGTACGCGCACCCTTAGATATAGAAACAGACATCCCTTTCTGCCCTAGTATCCTCCCTGCGGCGCGGTGGTGGCGGTGGTGGTACGCGAGTCCGAGAGAACCCCTTTCGCCGCGCCCTCCACTCTTCCTCCGCCACCGCCACCGCCACCGCCACCTCCACCACCACCTCCTCGGGAGGCTTTGCAGGCTGCGCGTCCGTCGCGGCGCCGTTTGCTCGTCTTTTCCGTCAGTGTGCCGTCCGCCGTCGGTCGAGAACCACGTGTTCCCAGTGGCGTGTTATGTTGCGTCGCGAGGGGTGGCTGTCGCGCGTCTCTCCGTGCCGCTCGCAGACAACCGGGCGATAACCCGGTAGAGGGATAACCGACGCGACGGCAGCTCCGAAAAATCACACGTGCGCGACGTGTCGCAGAGGTTTTCTCAGGGATGTCGCGGACGACACGCGTGGGACCTCGTCGAATTTGACGCGCGACTCGCACATGTCAGACTCCGTCGAACGGACGTAAATAGGAATAAGGTGGAAGAGAGGCGATAATTCAATTTTTCTTTTCTTTTTCTGTGTAAAACGGAGGTTTGTTGCAACGGACACGTTCGCAAAATCACGTTTCTATCGACGAACAGGCATGTTCAATTTCCCTAATGTGCTTGTAATCTTTTGACATATGTGATTTGAGTTGTACGCTGGATGCGAGCGACGAAACGACTTATCACGAAGGGATAAATGAAAGTTGTCGTAGGATTCTCTGACTTGGTGTTCCTCGTTTTGGACGATCTCTGATCGATAAAAAAAAAATTCTACGACGATTGCGTGATCGGATTCATCGGTTTTCTTCAATCCTCCCTCGAATCGATTCCAGGTGGTTCGCAATTATTGCTGCCCCAACGTGATTGCAGGCCTTTGCGTCCCCTAGGTCGTTACTTGGACCGATTCCAGGAAAACCCCCAAATCTGTGGTGGTCCGACGTGATTGAACATCTCCGCAGTCCTTCGGTTTTTATACATATTGCGATAGCTCTCGCCATCGACAAACTCGTGTCCGGAAACGGTGAACCAGAATTGTCCAGGTGTACCTCGACTGTCTTCAATCTTGTCAGAGTTATTGTTAACGTTTTAGTAAATGATCGTCGCAAATCACTGAAACGATAAGCGTTTATCCGGCGCGAGGATCACTCGACGTGCTTCTAATCGTGGACACGAAGTGATCAGATTGTGCCGATCTTGTAATTAGCCTGGATGGATAAGAGCCGGGCATCGATCGTTGTGAAGAGACAGTGCCGTGCTCCGTGACGCAAATGATACATGAAAGTAAAACTTCATGTAAACGCGATATCTACACAACGGACAATTTAGCATCATAAATCTGGAGACTTCCTTCGATCTACGATTATATCAACCGGTCTTTACTGTTCGTCGCTCGGGCTCGAAAAATCGAACGCCTCTGGCGAATCGGTGAAGGTCGACGTTCTCCAGATCTTCCCTAGCTCCTCGTTCTTTCGACGTGGTGAACTGTCCCTCGAATCGTAGCATAACCATTGGGGATCTCTGGTACCATGGTGAACGTTGCGGGTTATCGGCAGTGGCGGCGCCTGGATAGACCGGAAGCGCAAGAGATTTTCCACCGTCTCGGAGATTACCGCACTCGTACCGCGCTTTAATAACGGACGAACAGAGTGGTGAAACGGGAAGCGAGGGAGAAAGGGAGGACAGAGGGAGAGGAGGGAGGGAGGCAAAAAAAAAGAAGCGGTGCGCGGCCAGAGAATGCGCGGTGCCGCGGGTGCTTTAATTAGTGTTTAATTAGAGACGAAAAACAGGGCGCACTGCAACGGGTATCGAAAGCGCTTTATTGCCGGTAGGTTGGCGACCGCGCGCTGCAGCCGGGGATTCGACAGAGGCGACGGGGGATGCGCCCGGCGAGTGATTACCTTAGGTGGATCGAAAGAAAACATTTATCATTGGCCTCTACATTTCATCACTGTGTTCGTGTTTCGCGAATTTCGAGAAACGCGCCGGTGTGCGGAGCTAGCCGCGAACGTTGGTGGTAATCGCCGGTCGCGAGTACACAGATAGCCTCTTATGACTCCAACTCGGACGAGAGGGGGATGGAGCCGGTCGAGCTGATGATCGTGGCGTAAATGCCCGCGAGTGATTCGGTGACTGTTGAAACGATGACTTAACGTGGGTGGCACGGCGCGAACACAGTCGGCTCGTAGACGAGTTGACCGCAGATCGGTTGTGCTGATCTCTTCGGAGAGAAGAGAGTGCGTTATCCCCGCACGACGTCGTTACGTCGCGCGTAATCTTTTCCGTCACGAGGATCTGCGCGGAATAACAAGAGAACATGTGGAGTGTAGTGCTGTTGTTCCTCGGACTAATGAAGGCTGTCTCGTACGTTGCTGGGAGCGGTACCACCGTCGACGAGAAATCAGGTATGTCGGTGTTGCGTGCGTCCCCTTGCGTCCCGTTAGTACGCCAGTTGTTGCGTTTGAACGAGCACAACGACAAGATCACGACCGCGCGTTATTATTAGCGTTGCACAACCCTAGCACTCCCCGTTATCTTTTTACCTGCCTCGCGTTACGAGCTTGATCTGCTCCGCGAATTTTGCGCACGCGAATGCGAAATATAAAATATTAACGCAACAAACTGTCCCGATTTTGTATCGATCAGTTAATATTTAACTTGGGATATGTGTTCGACGGTGCAAAACGAATGGCGAATCTCACAAAAATCGTTCTCGATTTATCCGAGCGTTCTGTTATCGTTCGTTATGTGCCGTTGATTGGAAATTTAATGCTTAAAATAATTGTATTTGAAATAATATTTAGGAAAAACGTATCTTTATATTTTTACATTTTTACGAGCCTCCTATATTCTTGTGTGGCTGTTTCTATAAAGCGCAAACTGAAGTTACTTTTACCTCGTTTCTATGCCGCACATTCGCCCTGCTCGGTAGAAAATATATCAGACAGAGCCAAACTTTATACCGATACATAGGCAGGCTTCAATTTTATTTTTGTCTGACTCTCATGATGGAGAATGTCGCAACGAGAACCAGAGAGGCAAAATATATTTTTGCCAGGACCAATGAAAAACAAGCGCGCGATCGCTTTCCGGCATCGATGATCCCTATTCGCTTTTTCTTTCTTTTTTTCCCAAACAGAATCGTTAACTCCAGCGAGAATCAGATCCGATCTTCCTTTCCTTTTATACGTAAAAAAAAAAGAGAAGATGGATTAATTTGTACATTTACAGTCGTAGAACCACATTTATCGGAACTGTAAAATAGCTCGCGCAATCATATAAACTTATTACTTTTAAATCGTAAAAATATTCGCGATTGAAAACAGTATTTCATCCTAACATTTGTTTTTAACGGTTTTTATGATTTTATAGTTTAACGTAGAATGATCAAAGTTAATTCATATTTTGTACTCGAGGAAATTAATTCATTGTGTAACTACGAGATCATAAAATAACATAGTGCGCGTAACATCGAAATTATAAAATTGAATACTGCCACGCGGAACCGCGGCAGAATTTATGATACCGCGCGATTCATGCGGTAGACATTTCCGCAAATCCATAGTGAATGATTACGTGCGGAATAAGAAGCTACCGAGAAATATCCGCGGTTCTTTGTCGGTCGATGGTATGAGGGGATATCACTTTGTTGATACAGAATATTGCGGAAACGTATCAAGGACTTACGTCGGTTAAATTCGTTGCGCCATTTCTTTGTACGTCTCCTCTCGTTCCGTTGAGCGTCCAATTATTTTTATGAAACCTTTAGGCAGTTACGCTCGTGTTCGGATGACATAAGTAACGTAGTGGAAACCTCTGACCTTATTATATCGCTCGTGTTCCAACCTTTCTCGGACATACAGATACAATCGCAATTCTTTGGTGCAGTAAAAAGGAAAACGAAATGTTAAATACCGAGGGGTAAACCGCTGAGGGCATTGTGGTGTACAGATTTGGGGCATTAGTGGGCATTACTAGGGCACATTAATGGGCATTACATAAACAATTCACTAGTAATGCCCAAAAATTGTGTACTTTTAGTGTGCTTTTGTGTACTTTGTGTACTTAGTAATGCCAATTTTGGGCATTACTAGGCATTGGTGTACACAATTTTGGTTAGCGGTTTACCCCTCGTTAAATACCAAAAATATATATGTATCGCGAACTTGAAATCTTTTTTCCGCTTCTGTAATCTAAGATTTCGAGAGACTGCTTCCAAATTTTTAACAACATATTTCCCCTCACATATCTGTACAAATCGAACCGATATTAAAGGCTAATCTACAATGTGCTCTTTGCTTCCTGTTTCTTGCTCTCTGCCTCTTACCTCTTTGCTTTCCCACGCATTGTTTTGCCGACAATCGTGTTTCTTGTCACGTGTTTCTTGTGTCTTCCGAAGTTCGTCAACGTTTAACTTAGATGACAGAACGAACAAACATCGCATTACGCGACATAACCAAAAATTGGCAAAAGGCAAAAAGCAAGAAACAGGAAGCAAAGAGCACATTGTAGATTAGCCTTAAGAGTCATGTCGATGTATTTTTCAACGGGACACTACACTGAGAAAAAAAATTTGTTGAAAAAACAAAATATTTAGTCCGATACGTTCAACTAAAACATTCAGTTGGTTTAACTGAACATTAGTTGAATTAAAAAGGGTACAGTTCATTCATGTCAACCATCAACATTTTTTAATCAAGAGTTAGTTAATTCAACTAATGTTCAGTTAAACCAACTAATGTTTTAGTTGAACGTATCGGACTAAATATTTTGTTTTTTCAACAAATTTTTTTTCTCAGTGTATAGATAATTTTATAAGTGGATTTAAATGAATGATTTTCCGATAGTACATACTCCGTGTTATTTAAAGAGTAACCTTCAATGACCTTTTTGATATATTTGTTGACGCGGTTAATCGTTACGTTTCTTTCCAAGTAGCTCAATGACGTTCGTTCGTGTAACCACTGCGAACTGTCGACACTGTATGTCACTGCAAACTAGTTCAAACTATCTCAAAGTCATTGCATAGCGTAGCGCACGGCTTGCATTTTTCACGAGTGCCACTTATGCTTGGCGCCACCAGTGTAAAGCTACGAAGGCGCAATCAAATTTCGCCAATACGTAAGATTTCTTTGAGTGATTCCGATATTGATTTTGCCGTTTATTCCGAATACGGGGCGGTGGAAGCAGCAATATCGTTAACAGCGTAGAGCTTTCGTGCGAAAAGCTTTCGAGGATCTCGTTAAGCCCCGTCTAAATTTCCGCCTTTGACCGGCGCGTTTTCGGTTGCGCTACCTGTGTCCACGAAATCTCGCGTCGTCATTGCAATATCGAGCCAAGTCACGCGAAAATTAATTCCCCATCGCGAGAGCGGAATGTATATTTTAAGAAAAGGAGGAAACCAAATGATATTTCAGTCACGACTCACGGCGGGGGTGAAGGAATTTTTTAATAACGACGCGCCGTGGCAATCGAAATCTTCTTACCTCTTCATATCGTTCCACGCTCGCGTTGCAGGTACGTTATTCGCACTCCGGCATTTACCCTGGCCAATTGTCTCCAACGTAGTTCCCGATACTAAACAAGTTCACCGAGCACTGTTGGGAATTCGATTAAGGCGCTGCGATTCAGGCGCAAAGATATTCTGCCCCCGTCAATCAGGCAGAAAGGTCTAGAGATTCCGTTCCGTTGATCACAAGAGATTGACGACGACCCCAGTCGCTTATCCGTATTTCCGGCGGTAAGGGATTCGATTGGATTTTACTTTGCGCGCTCGCATTTACTTCCGCGTGCCCGATTGCCGTAACGCTTATACGTTGGAAATGCGTATCGTCGATAGTGTTTTTAGATACTCTTCGTAAGTGGCGAATAGATAATTCGTATATTTTCCACCGGTTCGAACTCCGCTATTATTGGACCTAATGAGTTCAGAAAAGTTAGAGCTGTCTTTCTTCTCTAAAAAGACGTACAAAGTGTGTAGTATAGACTCTCTTATATAAAATAAAAATTACAATATCAAGACGGGCTTACAAGAGTCAAACGCAGTTATTGGTGCGTGAATAATTCTTTATGGAATTAAATAACATCGATCTACAGTAATGCTATAATTCAACGATTTTACAACGTTATAGTTACCGGACGTTTCGGCTCCGCTTTGAGCCATCTTCAGCGCAAACAGAAAGATATCAAATCATCAAGGGAAAGTAGTCCTACGCTCCTGGGAGAACCAGGGTGGTTAATCTGTCATTATCAATTTCGACAAATCCTTTTATCGAAAGTTGGCTAGATGAATAAAAACGTGTTATAATGCCATTAATTGTTAATTAATTCAAACACACTCACCATGATCCCAGGGCGCAAGAACGCAAGAGAGCGAAAAATGTTATACATAAGACAACGCATCGCGGATGGACGCTTTCTTCTCTAAATAATTTAATACAAAAATTGCAGCAGGGCAAAAACACGCGTGATGCACGGACAAATTCTCATCGTTCTTTAGAATTTTTCGTTCTTGGACGTTATAAATGTTATTGTTATTGGATAAATTTCATAACTATCCTCCGTAGTTTGCCCAAATATATAAGATAATATAAAGCATGTTATTATTACCACAAAAAACAAATTTGGACAACGTACATCTGTGCGTCACGATCACTTTCATTCAACTCAAGAGTCTTCTTTTAGTGGTAATAATATTACATGCTTTATAGTTTATATTATCTTATATATTTGGACAAACCATAGAAAGATAGTTATGAAATTTGTCCAATAACAATAACATTTATAACGTCCAAGAACGAAAAATTCTACACTGAGAAAAAAAGCTGTTGCTTCAATTAAAGTGGTATCACGGGGTGCCAAAAACACAAGTAGTTCATTCAATTGTATTATTAATAGACCCAATATTTGGATTATTAAAACAATGATTGAATTATTGGTTTAAAAATGCAGACATTGGGTCTAATAATAATACAATTGAATGAACTACTTATGTTTTTGGCACCCCGTGATACCACTTTAATTGAAGCAACAGCTTTTTTTCCTCAGTGTAAGAACGATGAGAATTTGCCCGTACGTCACGCGCGTTTTTGCCCAGCAATCGCAAGAGAGAAATGATTTTATTCTTTATTATGAAATGTTCTATTAGAGTTAATAATAATAATAATAATGATAATGATAACGGTGAGAGATGTAGCTCGTTTCTCTACAGAAATATCCAATTATCAAAGTCTTCAAAGGAGTCCGTCCGAGTTGGCCGTTCGTTTGCATCCTCGTATCGCTTTTCGGTTCGCTTCGATCGATAGCGCCACCTCGTCTTATGACAGGAACAGACCTCGTGTTTAAAGGACGTAGGGCCGGGAACATGCGTACGGACACAGGCCGACCGTGTACACGGACGTAGCCGGCGACACGTTACACGGGGAATATATTAAAGGGCATCACGTTAGTGTGCGTGGACGGATGGGCCCGGACAGACTGGAACTTGGCCGTTATAATAGGCGAGGCTACGCCAAGTTTGGGGAAACTTGCGGGGTTGGACAACTGAGGCTCGGATGGTCGGAGGCCGGGGGAAGTTCGGACACGTACTGCGATTCTGCAAGTACTTCAGCGTCGTTTCTGGATACGGGACGGCGAGGCGCGGCGCCGACACTTTCACGCCGGAGCTTTCTTGGCTCCCGGGGATAGAGCCTTAGAAGGATGTCTCTTCAGGTTTTCACGCTTTCGTGTCGGTGTTGCAGATGGACGCTTTCAGTTCATTTATTAATCCGCTCCGCGCTCACGGCGAGATTAAATCGTCTTCTCTCCTGGCGCGCGTTAAAGATTAAGAATGCGCCGGAATTGCTGTGGCTAAAGAGCCTTTAATTCCTGGATCGAAGTGCGGAGTAGTCGTCTATCAATGTTGCTGTCGCAATATTTGGTCGGTGATAAAATCGACCAAGCTTTTCTAGATGTTACAAATATTGACGTATCTTCATAGGTTGTCAACGATCGAGAACGTTTGAAATTTACACAATGAAGACAAAGCCGTCGAAAGCTTCGAACGTATTCTGGAATGAAAACGTAAATTAAAGACTTGGATTGTACAGAGGATATTTTTTCGCCTATACACAGAGAGAATTTTCTCTTAAAATTTACCCTGAAAATCATGGTAATCATGGGACAACATGGTATTTC